>BPLR01018955.1:0-163186 GCA_021605095.1 Caerostris extrusa
ATGCTCGCTTGGCCAAGATTAATTACGTGGTTTTGATAGGCCAAAATTAATTACTTTGTTTAATTCAATTACTGGAATGTTCTAGAAGAATCATAAATCAATAATTTTAATAACGATTCGTTTCACTCGCTACGAGTTCCACCGGTTACGATTGTTTTCTTTCCTTGTGTATTGACCAAAATCTTTCGATTAGCCATGTCTGGTGTTGAGGAATTTTAATTCGAGACCAAAGATTTCTTAATATTGGATGAAATGTTTACAACAGGGATTTCTTCAAGCACTTGGAATGTCAATATACACTCATGTCCATAAATTAAGGATAATGAAGTTCAGGCAAAGAAAGAGACAGAAGCAAAACAAATTTGACTTATTTGTAAAGTCTATTTATTAAACAAAAGGTAAAGAGCAAAAAAGATGCTATATGTTTGACATAATTAATAAAAATTGCGATTTTTACTCCCTGGAGCAAATTTCAAAAAAGAACCTATTTACAAAAAACATATAACATGGTTAGTATGATGGTTAATAATGGAGTATGTCTCCCGAACGATTCAATACAGGCCTTACAACGCCTAGACATGCTGAGTATCAAATTATCAATCTGATCTTGGGGAATATTACACCACTCATCAAGCAATGCCCTCCGAAGTTCCGGTTGGGAGGTTGACGGGCTGCAATTCGTCGGCCAAGCATATCCCACACATGCTCTATTGATTCAAGTCCGGTGAGTATGCTGGCCAATCCATACGGGTGATATCCTCCAATTGAAGGCATTCGTCTACAATGTTTGCACGGTGAGGACGGGCGTTGTCATCCATAAACAGAAATTCAGCACCCATGGCGCCCCGAAACAAACGTGCATGTTGTTCCAGAATGACATCCCGATAGATGTGGCCTGTCATCGTTACACTCTGAACATGCAGGTCAGTTCTGGAACCAAGAATAATTCCTCCCCAAACGAGCCATCCTGCACCACCGTAACGGTGTCGTTCAGTGGTGTTCTCTTGGTGGTAACGGGTACCTGGCGCTCTCCATACGAAAGTCCGGCGAGAATCAGACTGCAAACTAAACCTGGACTCGTCGGAAAACATCACACCAGACCACTGTTGCGGTGTCCACAATGCATGCTCTCTACTCCAGGTTAATCGCAGGCGACAGTGAGTTGCGGTAAGTGGAACACATCTGACAGGCCTACGAGCATATAGACCAATGTGCCCTAAGCGTCTGTACACGGTCTGCCTTGAAACTGTCGTAGCGGTAGCTGAAGAGAGCTGACGAGACAGGTCTGATGCTGTGCTCCGTCTGTTTCTTTTGGCAGTAACTGCTAAATACCGGTCCTCATTCGGCGTTGTAACTCGGGGAGCGACCTGTGCTGTAACATCTACTCACATTACCATCATCTTGGAATCGTTGCCAAAGCCTGAGATGACACTCTGGGCGATTCCAAGTTCCTCGGATACTTCCAGCTGGGTACGTCCACATTCCAGTCGTCCGATAATTCTACCACGTAAAAAATCATCCAAATGCTTCCTTTGTGCCATAACTATGCGGTTATTGCACTGAAAGGCTTTTAAAGCGCTTGTGAACAATTTTACTTCTTTGCCACCATTCCTTATATACCCCCTCTCTTACACTCTCGTCATTGTGACGTACTATCCGCGCCATCTGGTGGTTTCCTGTGATTTGCATATTCTTCTTCAAGATGTGTGTGATAATTCTACAGGTGAAATTTTTATTTTAGAGTTCAATTTCTGTGTGATTCTGAATTATCCTTGATTTATGGACATGAGTGTAGCTTTACATGCCAACTGCATTAGAATCGGTAAATATTTTACGCCTGAAAATGGGTTGTGAATGGATGCATTCTAACCTACAATTATTTTTATCATTTTTTTCCCTATTAACATTTTGAATTTCGGAGTTAGTTGCCCTTTAAATTCATTTATTGTCGGAACTCTGCTTATGATTTCCAGAGCTCGGCATCAATTGTTTAAAATCTCCGTAAATTTTTCCAACTCAATAGCAATTCCTTGGTGAATTTCTACGAATTAATTAATTAGAGTCTTCGCATAGAGGGTATATATCTAATTCCAACTGTTTTAACGATTGTAAAATATTTTCAGTTTTATGAAACACCTGCCTTAAATTAGATGCAGATTCGCTTTTAATTTTGAAACATTGAAATATTTCTTTAATATGATTCCCAATAAGAAATCAAAACGTTTTTTAAAGCCTTAATTACAGTTAGTGACTGTATTATTTGGAAATTACTGGTTCTATTTCAAGTTTAAGTGCTGACTGAATATAATTTTTTTCTATAGTTCTGACAACTCATAGTCATTGCCAGCCGAGGACATAAACAATGTTTTGAATGACAACCTATAAACCTTTTGAATCCGGGAAGATTAATGGATAGTAATTTTTTTGCAATTGCTACAATATTGGCTATATTATAATATTTGAAATATTATTTGGATTGAGAAGTGTTTGAAATCTTACCTTATGTGTCGCATGTATCGAGATTTCTTCAAAATCTGGCGTGTGCACAATAACTTTCATTGTGTAGATCTTCTGGTGTATAACGAGAAAATGCAAGTTTCGAAGTATGATAGAAATCTACAGACACGTCATCACCCGGTAAAACTGTCTCGATATTCACCATATTAGCGCATTTGTATCCTTTCTTGCAATTGGACATATTTATTTGAGAGAGATGCATTTTACTTTTGTTTAGATTTTCCCTAACAATTGAATTTTTTTACTTCCACACGTCATTGAACCATTTAAAGAGTTCAATTCATAGATTAAATTCAAGGACTGCATTTGCAAGTCTTTAATTCCCAAAATTATATGAAAGGATATCTGCTCCATAGGCAATAAAATCAACGATTTCGAGTTTTAGAATACTTTTTTTCAACTTTGCTCAATTTTTTATCTTCATTATTTCTACAACATTTGAATAAATTAATATAAAACAGTAGCAGCAGCAGCGACTATAAATATCAAAATTACAATGCAAGACGAGGCATGTGTGCATAGAGAAACATAAAATCGGGCTTGACTTGAGTTGGTACTTTGAAATATATGCTTTCTGAGGCTGCTTTATCACAATTTATCAAAATGCTTTTTTTTTTTTTAAAATATAACAGATAAAAGAATTGGGCAGAAGTGAAAATGAAACCTTTATAAAGGAACTACACTAAAACACTTCTTGGAATCATTGCCTATGACGGCTTACTAATTCCTTTTAAAATACAAGAAACGTTGAACTTTTTTTAGAAACCAAAATAATTTAAATTAGAAGCGTAAATTTGAATTGGAAAGAAATGGAAAAAGCTACAGATCAAATAGATCACAACATTTTAATAGTTAAACGATGCTTAGAATATATGAAGTACAACTAGTACTTGAAAAAAAAGAAATAATAACCCTAGAAAGAAAACGTTGGGTACCCATTCAGGAATCAGGCTCCCTGCGCTGGTGCACAGACACTTCTTCACCAGATTCACAGAGCAAAGTAGCAAAACAAAACTGCGCCACCTATCGACGGAAATTCAACCATAAGAACCGACCCCTGTCACAAAGACATTCGAACTGATAAACCAATCTCCACGACAGTCCCCCTCACTCACCACCCGCGATTTGCTACTCCATCGCACATCATGGAGCATCCACCCTGTGCACCCTACACACAAATATTTCGAAACTTCAGACTGTCACTTCTGTAAATATTGGAAAACAAACATGCAACAAAAGCTAAATTTAAATGCTAAAATGTCTTACCTAACAGACTAAGAAATTTATTTTAGTTTATGTGTTGATTTCCTTCCATAAAGAAAGAGTGATTTCTATTAATTTACGAGATCAATCCAAAATTCCTGGAAAGTTAATCCATAGAACAGATCGACCCGACAACACGCGATGAGGAAGACTTTTAATAGCTTTTGATTCAATTATTCAATTCGCAGTATCAAGAGTGTTGCACGGAATATTCTTAATCTTTCCCTCAGAAAAACGAATTCATTGTTCAGGCGAATTATTCAGGCCATTGCAGTTCATCTTCCACAAACACCCTGCACTGCAGTCAACCTTTATTCTCCTACGGCCCATTTCACCATTACTTGGCAGGATGCAATGCACCATCAGCTTCCTTCTACTTGCTCCTTTCCCGAGGATTTTAATTCACGTCATTTCCATTATTGGTTGTTGTTCTTCAAATTTATACTTTTTAAAATTTTGATCAATTGGTTTTTATAAATAATAATCTGGATATTCCCAATGCAAGCTCGCCAACGCATATCACTCCAACGTCTTCGTTTCTTAATTGATCTCACCAATGTCAGTGCAAATATATTACACCTGAATTTCACTTTCTTCCTTCACTCGGATCCTTTCGACAGCCACCATTTACCGACCCAATTATCTTCTCAACTCAATAATACTTTTAAAAGGGTCTGCTGACCGAATGACTGGCACTTTGGTGCCACAGGTATTGGCCTTTATGACTGTAGTGCATTGAGCGTAGGGCTGACAACTTTACCCCGTAAAAAAGAAAACATCTATTGTCTAGAAATCTGCCACTAAGCAGATGGCTGTTACACCATTGAAGAAGAAGATTACTCATAAAACGTGCAGACAGATAATTATATGATCTAATGTTCTTATTAGTTTGCCAGAGCAACAAAATGCCATATGAATTCAATTCATACTCCGATTTGAACTCTGATTCATCCAACACTTTAAACAATAATAAGTATTACAGAATTCCAAATCAGTCAACGCTTCCTTGGTGGAACATATAGTGGAATTCTACTAAGACTACACCACACACCACTGTGCCTAGAGCTGAGCCGGCCATTTACAGTTTGCCCCTCTCAGAATTTCGAACCTACATTGTTTTAGAAAAAGACAAAGTTTAATGCACAAAAATAACACATTCAAATAATTGTTGCAGCAACAATGGATACATCAATGGACAAAAGCAATATTAAATTTTTACAATAAAATGATAATCAATTGAGAGAGATGCAGAGAAAGAATCTGAAATATTAATAATAAATTAACACTGATTCAAACATTCAAAGAGAGAAAAGCATTCGGAAACCTTTGATATATAAGATCGAAAATCGCCTATAAAACCTATAAGTTTGCCTACAAATAATTTCACCTTTCACTTGGCATGCTTGCCAAATAGCTTTAAAATTTAATTTAAAAATTCAATACTAAATTAAAATAGACTCTATAAATAAATTTTACATTTCCAATAAATAATTAATTGTAGATCATACAGATATAACGAGAAAATCGACGTAACATAAAAATTAGGAATTTAATAAAAGAAGAATATCAATTTAATTTTTTGAAATGCAATGCATTTGCTCTCAGATTGTCAATAATGTTTAACTCACATCAATTTTAAATCTTAAATCACATAAAAAAAAATTTACTAAAAAAACTTCTTTTACAAAAAGCCAATTATGTTTATCTCAACTGTGTCAAAACTGCACCATCATTCACTAAATCCGACAAATATCTTAAAACCGTGATGCTTACATTTTTTAATAAAATTTTCATTTTAATGTTAGAAAATACAAATCATAATATTTATGTAGTAGAAATTGATAAATTTTTTGATGAGTTACAAAACACTTTTAAAATTTAAGTTTATTTTAACGAATTCCACAATTCACTTGGATTCTGTGACAAATAACATTATGGTTTCATAAATTAAAATACGAAGATAAAAAAGTAAAAAATTAAATTATTTTTATGACCACAAATTTAATAGCACTTTTTTTTATGAGTATTACAATACAAAAAGTTAGAAAACATATTTAAAATATATAATATTTCAAATTACACTGATTTCACCAATGAAGTGTCTTTAAATTATCTTCACATTTTCTACAAATATTTATAAAAAAAAAAAAATTTACACTGGATTTATTGATTCAAATTTCGGTTTTTTTACACAATAAAGTGAGACAGTATTTGTAAAATTTAAAAATATTCATATTTGATATTTCTGTAATAAAATTTTTAAAGAACCGATGAAAGCATCTTAAACGTCAAAATTGTACACATGATACTTTTATAAATTTTCATGCTAACTCCATTAGAGTTGGGTGCATTCGTGATCTACATAATTACACATACATATTCTAGTGTGTGATGATTCCTTTTTATATATATATATATATATATATACAGGCATATAATATGCAGATTACCTTGTTCATAGAAAACAAAATACAGAGCTAATTATCTATTTTATTTCAGAACACTATTTAGACGTAGTATTTCTACTATCAGTACAACACATTTTTATTGCATTGGTCTTATAAAAATTAAATAATTTCACACAATCTTTCACGAAAATCTAAGATAAAAAATTAAAGAATTAAAAGCAAAAGACTTATTCATAAACATCAAAAAGAGGAATTAAAGTTAAAATGTTCAAACAGTCTATAAATCCCATTTTCGAATATATAGTTAGCATCAAAATGTATTTCTTCTTATTAGAGTTTTCTCTTAATATAAGCTTCGTAACCCCTTCTCGTATGCACTCTCATATGTCGTTTTAAGGCTGAAGACCGTGAAAATGTATTTTGACAAACAGGACACTCGAAGGGTCGTTCTCCAGTGTGAGTCCTTAAATGACGCTGCAGGACAATGTTCTGACAAAACGCTTTGCCGCACTGAAACGGGCACTTGAAGGGTCGCTCTCCCGTGTGAATTAAGACATGGCTTTTCACATGACTAAGTATACATGAGTTGTATTCGCAGAAAGGACACTGGTGTCTCTTCACCTTGCCTTCATATCTGCTAACAATACCTGAAAATGAAAATCAAAATTAGACTGGACTTATTGATGGACATTAGAGTTCAACTGAAAAATAAATAGAATTTCAATAAATGAAGTGCTTGTTTTCCTCTACAAAACCAGAGTATGAATGAAAAACTATAAACATCAGATTATACTAAATTACAAATAGCCACATTATAATAAATTCTACCCAATCAAATTACTGTAATAATAAATCTGTTTTTTAAGAATACGTTATTCCATTAAACGTATTCTGTGTAAAACACGCATTAATAAGTTTATAGTAAATGAAAGAAACT
The DNA here is from genome assembly GCA_021605095.1 of Caerostris extrusa. NCBI lineage: Eukaryota > Metazoa > Arthropoda > Arachnida > Araneae > Araneidae > Caerostris > Caerostris extrusa. The sequence goes on from BPLR01018955.1 coordinate 7,126, forward strand.
ACAAAATAATTATTTGAACATTGCAATAATAACGATAACACATATTGAAAGGCATCGATGAGCGTACAATATTTAATGCAAATATTTAACCAAAATATTTAGAAAAAATTTCCGAGATTTTCAATATAAGCTGTTAAAACTGTTCACAGCAATTATGCGAGATGCCGGAGGGTCCATTTTCTAAGTGCATATTTGGAACCTGGTAAGAGTGTCAAGGATTTTGGATTTCGATTCCATAGATTTTGACGCATTTTAATTATGCTAGTTAAGCTTTGCCCACCTATTTGTAATTAAGTACATTCCGATTGATTTTATTCACCTACATTAATAATATGAAAAAATTAAGATTACAAGGTACGGCAAAAATTTTACTAGAAACAAAAGCTTTTATTAAACAAATATTAAAATCGTTTGAACTCATCAAGGAGAATCCTCTTTTTCCAAGATCACAAGTTGTTGAATTGTTATCAAATGACCCCCCAAAAAAAAAGTTTATATCGAGAGAAGGCATTGCCCCATAAAATATGGCAAAGGAAAGAAACCTCGGTGACCTTTTCTTCATGAAATTTTGATGCTACTTCAAGTGAGAATTCCATGAAAATGCTTAAGGACAAAATGGAGACTTGCAGAGCGGTCCTCATGTGCTCATTTAATGCATCTTTACGAAAAAATCGTTTTTCAAAAAAAAAAAGAGCATAGAAAAGGCCGTTCTCCGGTATGGACCCTCAGATGACGCAGTAGGGCACCATTATGGCTAAACGCTTTGCCACACTGAAATTGACACTATTAATGTCGTTCTGTGCTGTGATTCATCAGATCAAACATGCTTTTTCACGTCACCAAGATTGGATGAGCGGTATTCGCAAAAGGGACTTTGATGTATCTTCACATTGCATTCATATCTGCTAACAACATCTGCAAAAAAGAAAATAAAAATTTCGGATATTAGAGTTTAACTCAAACAATTCAAACTGTTTAAATATGTAGACGTATATATATATATATATATATGGTGATTTAATGTACATATAAAAATTTTGAATTCAGTAAACCATCTTATTCAGAAATTGTAATGCTAATTTTTTTGTAAAATTCTTTATACACAATAGATTATATGAGTAACGAGAATATCAAGGTATTCAAAAAAGAAATATATAAATAAGAACACAGCTATATAAATTCTGGAAAAGAAATCAAAAACTGTGTAAATCACATTATTTTCAATTACAAATAGCCACATCATAATAAATCACAAACAAAATTTAATTATTATCAAAATAACATTTAATGAAATAACGTATTCTGCATAAAGTATGTGCTCATAAGAGAATATTAAGTAAAAAAAAAATAATTATTTCAATACTATGATAATTAAAACAACACTTGAAAGACATTCAAAAGAGATCAATATTTAATGAAAATATTTAGTAAAAATAATAATATTCATATAATCTGTTAAAACAGTCCAGGTGATCTGCTGACGGGTCAACTTTCTTTTGTGTGGATATTTTGAATCTGGTAGTGAAGTAGCTGATTATTAGCCTATTTCGAGCTGCATTTGGAATACCCGATATCCTCTTACTTCATTAAAATTTCCAACCACCCAGCCATTGTTTCGACAAGCATTACTTTAGAAATCCGATAACAACACAGGTATACGGGTTGACAAGGTAGATACAGAAATTTTCGATTCTTCACTCCCAAGTTTTTTTTTCTGAAAAGAGAATATATTATTGTAAAAAACGTGTACCAAGAAAGTTGTTCATTTTTCTGACATAATCTGTTAAATACAATAATTCATAGAAATAGAACAAAAAAAATTCGAGACGGCATATACATAATAAATGCAGAACGAAAAGAAAATAATCGACGGATGCACATATTGTTGCGAGTGAGAATTCCATGAAAGTGCTTTAGGACAATTTTGACATATAGGGTCGTTCCCCAATTTGAGTCCTCGTGTGATCCAGTCAAGCTTCACTTTTAGAAAAACTTCAGTCATTCTCCAGTATGAATCCTCAGATGAACCTTCAGGTCGTATTCCGCACCAAATGCTTCTCCACACTGAATCACACACTTAAAGGTCGCTCTCCTGTATGAATGAAAACATGGGTTTTCGCATTAGTCCATTTGCTTGAGCAGTATTCACGAAAGGGCTTGGATGTATCTTGCACGCATGCCTTCTCACAACCTCTGCAAATAAATAAATAAAAATTAGTCCGGATTTATTGATTCATGAATTAAATTCATTGGCACTTTAATTATATTTCAAGAACATAAAATACACTTTCTGAGAATAAAAATTTTAATGTAATACCATTTATACCTCTACTCATTACTGGAGCAAGCCGAGTTGGGCATTCATTTCAGCAAGAATCATTACAATTTTATTTCGTACATATTTTATCGAAATTTGAATTTTGTCACCTTAAAAATTGTCCGTATTTCGTATAGCTTATAGAAATAAAATTTTCCTTGAGAAGTTGGAAATTTTTTTCGTGTTTTAGCCAATTGCATTGCAATTCATTCACTTCAAAACGAGGTTGCAATGTCAAAAATATAATATCAGCCTTTTCATATGTACAATTAAAAAATGTCCCCTGCCTTGTTACTAATACGACACAAATAGGGGAGCTTCGGGGTGTGAGTCCTCATGTTTAAATCCAAACTAAATTTACGAGAAAATTTCTTCTCACACGGACATTGAAAAGGGCTTATAAAAAATGATTCCAGACCCATAGATTGTAAAAAAAAAAAAAAAAAAAAAAGGGGTGGGGGGGATACAACTTTTGCCATCCACATCAATTCAAAATCTTTACCATTTTCATTTTATTTCAAGAACATACAAAACATTTGCTGAAAATAAAACTTTTGTTATGATGTCAATTATACTTTTCTTCTAATCTGAAACCTGCGAAGTCAAACACTCATTTGAGAAAATATTTTGAAACATTTTTTTCACTTGTATTTTATTTTCAACTGCAATTTTGCCTCAACAGAATTATTAATAGTTTGTATACTTAAAATAAAATTTAGAGTTGAAAAAAAAAATGCAAGAAATTTTTTTTTTTTCACGAAATGTTTGAAAATCTTTTACATTTTTAAGCAAGTTATATTACAATTCAGAAATGTCCAGAAAGAGGTTCGAACCTCTGAAATATAATCATCATAACTAGCTCGACAGCCCTTTGGGCCTTGGCCTTCTTTAAAATATCCAGCCAGGCTGTTCTCTCTTGGCCGTGGACCTCCAGTTTTTGATCTTAATAACATTAAAATCAGAGTCGAACCATCTGTTTTTCGGTCTTCCCCAGTCGTTGTCCAAAAGGCATTACATGGAAAACTTCCAAACAGCTCTATCACTTTCCATTCTCACGAGATGACCGGACCCATCTCATTCTGTTCAGTTTAACAAATTTTAGAATGTTAATATCTCTAAAAGTTTGTAAAGTTCAAAATTGTATTTTTTCGCCAATTTCAATGTCATTGATACCACTAAAAATAGTTCGTAGCACTTTTACTAACAAAAACAATAAAAACCAAAAATGCAGCACAAAAAAAAATATTTTATTCTATTTATAGTTAATTTCTTGCAAAATTAGAGTGGAATTATGTCGTTTCCTACCAGAATCACAAAAACTAGTGGCTTATGATTCGTTCATTCACGTTACTTTATGATAAAAAAATAAGAATATTGCCCTTTTATGTATGCTTCAGTACATATCATAAAAATGCTATAATATGCATATTAAATATGTTATAGGAACAATAAACACGCTACATTGTTGAAATATACATGCAAATATTTCTATAAAAGGCTTACTGTAAATTATAAAAAATCGAAAGATCTATAAAACTTTAGTCTCAATTTAAAAAAAAATACATTAAATCGAATATAAATTCTCATATGGGATTCCTTCCACACTAAATTATTAACTAATACTGCTATTATAGTAAGCTATTACTATTGCAAATTGCATTGATTATGCTAAATATTGCAAGTATGCTTCAATGCATATCATAAAATCCAGTATGAATCCACATTTGGACGTTCAGGTTTAGTTCCAGACTAAATGCTTATCCGCATTAGAAAGGACAGTTAAAACGTCGTACTAAAATGCTTTAAAACATGCATTTTTGCGTCACTACGATTATATGAAAAAATTCATAAAAGGAATAAATGGCTTACCTTCAAAACTGCTGCTATTACAGTTTTCATCATAACTGGCTCGACAGCCCGTAGTGGGCCTTGGTCTGTTTTTTTTTTCTTGGTCTTGATAACATTAAAATCAGAGTCGAAACAGTCGACCCATCTCTTTTTCGGTCTTCCCCTTGGTCGTTGTCCAAAAGGGGTTGCATTGAAAACCTTCAATGCAGCTCTCTCCTTCTCATGAGATGATCGGACATCTCATTCTGTTCAGTTTAACAAATTTCAGAATGTCAGTATCTCTAAAAAGTTTGTAAAGTTCAAAATTGTATCTTCTTCGCCAATTTCCATTGTCATTGATACCACCAAAAATAGTTCGTAACACTCTTCTTTCAAAGATTGACAACATTTTCTTTTCTCTTGCTGTTAGTGACCATGTTTCATATGCACATGTCTTCATGAAATTCAGTACAACCTTGTAATGCACTTCTGTCTGTTGTACACACTTATTCCAAAAATGACTACTTCAAGGTTTTTATAAAATATATATAGTATACGCGTTTATACAGTAATTGCTGATACACTTAATTAAATTTCGATGCTAATTCATATCAACTACAAGTTACATTCTCTTAACTTTTCTCAAAATCATTCAATTGACCCACGAGTAAATTATTTTTTGTTAGATCTCAGCACACAACTTCCACCTCTCCCTCGGTCAAATAGTGTACCCACATCAACAAAAATGCCTTCCCAATTCTTTTTGGAACAACTTATTTTCTTTGAATTCGTTCTAAATTCTTTTTCGATTCTTTTTCTAATTTTCTCTATGAATTCTAAATCTTATTCTTTTAATTCTTACAAGATTATTTAAAATTAATTATACTACTGTGTCCAAAAAAAGACCAATTTTCAATTTAAAAATTCCGGGGCTTATGGAATTTCAATTTCTTTTTTAGGTTGCTGGCGCTATCCTTGACATCTGTGTGAAATTGGACGTCAAAACATTCATTAGTGTTTGAGTTACGCTTGGCTTTGCGAGACGCTAAAAATAATTCCGACGATTTTTGAAATGTCTGAATGAATTGAGCAAAGAACATGCACTAAATTTTGTTTGCGGAAACCTATAGAATGTCGCAGAAGACATTCGATGAGCATTCCTATATCGGAAAGAAATGTTTAGAAGTGGTTCAAAGAAGGCAGAGAACGCGTTGAAGACGAAGATCCCTCTGGTCGACCAACAACACCAACAACGAAGCTCACGTCCAAAATATAAAGATTTGGTGCTTGCAAACCGTCGATTTACAATCTTCAATTAAAAGGTTTATCTTTAAAAGGAAAAGATCAAAATTTTTATTGAAGATTTATTTTGCAACGATTCAAATATATAAATTCAGAAATAATATTTAATGTAAGAGTTCGATGGAATTTCAAGCATTTTCATTTGTGCTAATTATTTATGCAGTTAAACATAACTATCACACTTTGCAACTACAAAAAAAAAATCAAATTTCTTCTTCGAAGAGTGCGTTAACTAACGCAAAAAAAAAAAAAAAAAATAAATAAATAAAAAAAAAAAAAAAAAAAATGTATGCATACAATTCATTGTCGGCCACTCTATTAGTTGTAGAGTGGGCGATTTTAAAGTCTTATTCTTTATGCAAGTTGTGGCGCCATTTACGATTACCCAACTTTGGTAACCAATTTGTAATTAGATACGTTACAATGGAATTTTTATTCTTATTCAATTACACTAAAAATTTTAAAAAAATAACATTACTAAGCACTCAAACACATTTATAAAAACAAAAGTTTTATTAAGCCAATACTAAATTCAATTGACTCATCGTTCAGAATCTTTTCTGCAAAGATTGCATATCGTTTATCTATTTTAAAATGGCCCCTTTAAGAGTTCATATCGAGAGAATGAATTTGAGAGAGGGCTTTGCCGCCCATAAAATATGAAAAAGTTAAGAAACCTTCGCGCCTGTTTCCTCCATGAAATTTTGCATGCCATTGTAAGTGAGAATTCCGTGACAATGATTTGTGGCAAAAAAAGAGACTTGCAGAGTGGTTCTCAATTATGAATCCACATGTGCTCATTTAATCTATCTTTACGAGAAAATCTTTCTCCACAGAAAGAGCATTGCAAAGGGCGCTCTCCGGTATGGGTCTTCAGATGACGGTACAGGTGGCTGTTCTGAGTAAACGCTTTGCCACACTGATACGGACACTTGAAAAGGACATGCTTTTTCACATCACAGACATTGGATGAGCGGTATTCACAATAGGGACAATGATGTATCTTCTTATTGCCTTCATATCTGCTAACAATCCCTGCAAAAGAAAATAAAATTAGCTTGCTTTTATTGATTGACATTGGAAATTAACTCAAAAATCCAAATTCATTAAAAATGTAGATGCATAAATTATATAAATATATATATTGATTTGATGTACATATAAAAATATTAATTTCAATTAATAATTATATTCATAATGTATATTGATCCATTTTTATGAAAGTTTTTATACATAATAGATTATATGAGTAACGAGAGAATCAAGCATCAAAAAAGAAATGAACACAGGTATATAAATTCATAAAAAAAAAAAATCCAAAACTGCATACATCACATTATTTTAAATTGCAAAAAACTACATCATAGTACATTGAATCCATACAAAATTTATTATTACAATAATAATATTTAATTTAGTTATTGGAATATCGTATTTTGCACAAAGGTCGAGCTGCGTTTAAAATACCCGATATCCTATTACATCACAACATTTTCCAACAACGCAGACATTTTTTCAACAAATATTCCTTCAGAAATCCATTGCCAACACGGGCAATTGGTGCGGACGGGTTCGCAAGGTAGATACAGAAATTTTCAATGCTTCACTCCCACGTTTGTTTCCGAAAGGAGAATCGACTATTTTAATAATCGTGTAACAAGAAAGTTGTTCATTAATTTGATTTTTCTGCTTGTTGAAAAACAAATTAATTAATTAAAATGTGATTTTTCAGCTTTAAGTTGTTCATTCATTTAATAACTAAATTAAAATAGTCTCTATAAATAAACTATAGATTTCCAACGAACCCAATATTAAATGAAATAAAAATTCACACATGAACAAAAGTTCTTTTAAATATATTTTTAGCAATTTAATCTGAAATTAAGTTTGATCCACAGAATTAATACGTACAATTTTAAACGTACAATACATACAAATTTAAACTAACACATAAAATATTTCGCAAATATTGAAATACAGAAATAATATTTAATAAAAGAATTCCACAGATTTTGGAAGTATTTTACTGATAATAATTAAATTTTGTCCACCTATTTGTAATTAGGAACATTACAAAAGAATCTATTCAACTGCTTTAATAATTGAAAAAAATTAAAATTACTGCGTAGACAACTATGTTCACTAGAAAAAAACGTTATTAAACAAATATTAAAATCGATTGAACTCATAAAAGAGAATACTCTTTTGTGCATCTAATTCGAATAACGTGTCTTTTAATAAATTTGAAAAAAAAAATTTTGAATTTATGAAGATTGTATTACAATTATTAATTTCCCAATTGCAAAACTTCACAGAACAATAATTTCGTAAATTATCATTATCATTAGCATTATATTCATGAATGTGCAATAATTTTAAGATCATTCTCTAAACCATATCATGATTAGTTTTCATTTATATAAAAACTAGTTAGATTTTGTATAAAAGCTAGAACATAAATTCAAATAAGAAAAATGAAATCAAAAACCGTTAACATCACAGTATTTTAAATTTCAAAGAGTCAAATCAAAGTAAATTGTGCACACTAAAATTTAATTACTGCAATAATAACATTTAATTTAATTAATAGAATTACGTATTCTGCGTAAAGCAAGTATTCAAAAAATTATAGTAAGTAAAAGAAGCTACAAAGTAATTATTAGAACACCGCAATAATAACTATAACCCATATTGAAAGGCATCAATGCTTGTATAACATTTAATGCAAATATTTGACTAAAATTTCCGAGATTTTCAATACAAGCTGTTCACAGCAATTATGCGTGATGCTGGAGGGTCAATTTTCTAAGTGGATATTTTGAACCAGGCAAGAGTACCAAGGATTTTGGATTTGGATTCCATGGATTTTGAAGCATTTTAATTATGCTATTTAGACTTTGGCCACCTATTTGTAATTAGCTACATTACGATAGAATTTATTCAATTACACTAATAATTGAAAAAGAATTAAGATTACTAGGTACAAAAAAAAAAAATTTCCTGGCGACAAAAGCTTTGTTAAACAAATATTAAAATCGATTGAACTCATCAAAGAGAATCCTCTTTTGCTAAAATTACTCATTATTGATTTGTTTTAAAATGGCCCCTCAAGAATTCATATCGAGAGGAGGCTTTGCTGCCCATAAAAAATGGCAAAGGAAAGAAACCTCGGTCTCCTTTTCCTCCATGAAATTTTGCATGCTGAGAATGTTGTGAATATGCTTTGGGACAAATGGGAGACTTGCAAAGCAGTTCTCAAGTATGAGTGCTCATTTAATCCATCTTTACAAGAAAATCATTTTTCACACAGAGAGCATTGAAAAGGGCGCTCTCCTGCATGGGTCCTCACATGAACCTGCAGGTTATTGCTCTGAGTAAACGCTTTGCCACACTGAAACGGGCACTTGAAAGTTCGCTCTCCCGCGTGAGTCATCGGATTAAACATGCTTTTTCACGTCACCAAGATTGGATGAGTGGTATTCGCAAAAGGGGCACTGATGCATCTTCACGTTGCCTTCATATATGCTAACAACATCTGCAAAAGGAAATAAGAATCAGCTTGTATTTAAGGATGGATATTAGAAAATAACTCAAAAATTCAAACTCATTAAAAATGAAAATCCATATATTATATATTTTGATTTAAAGAACATATAAAAATATTAAATTCAGAAAAACATTATATTCCTAATGTGTATTGCTGAATTTTTGTGAAATTTTTATATTCAATAGATTATATGAGTAACGAGAAAATCAAGACAACAGAAAAGAAATAAACACAGATATATATAAATTAAGAAAAAAGAAAAATTAAAAACCGTCAACATCACATTATTTTAAATTACAAATAGCCACATAATAGTAAATTGTAAACATATAAAATTTAATTACTATAATAACAACACTTAATTAACGGAATAACGTATTCTGCTTAAAGTATACATTCATAAGGAATAAGTAACAGAAAATAATTTCAACACTACAACAATAAAAATAACACTTTGAAGGCATTCATGAGAGAGTAATATTCAATGAAAATATTTCTTAAATTTAATTATATTCATATAATCTGTTAAAACAGTTCAGGTGATCTGAACTGTTCAGGGTCAACTTTCTTTATGGGTGGATATTTTGAATCTGGTAATGAAGTAGCTGATTTCGAGCTGCGTTTGAAATACCCGACATCCTCTTGCTTCATTGAAATTCCAGTATTACTTTACAAATCCATTACCGATATCAACACAAGTAAATGGGTTCCCAAAGTAGGTACAGAAATGTTCAATACTTCACTCCCACATTTGTGTCTGAAAGAGAAAATCGAGAATTTTTAATAAACGTGTAACAAGAAAGTTCATTAATTTAATTTTTCAGATATCTGATACAATCTGGTATAGACAATAATTCATAGACATAGAACGTAAAATTCGAAATCGCATATACTTAATAAACGCAGAAATAAAAGAAAATAATAAAAGGATGCACATGTTGTTTCAAGTGAGAATTCCATGAAAACGCTTTAGGACAATAATGACATTTATAGGGTCGTTTCCCAGTATGTATTCTCGTGTGATCCATCAAACTCCGCTTTTAGAAAAACCTTTGGTCATTCTCCAATATGAATCCTCAGTTGAACTTTCAGGTCGTATTCCGCACCAAATGCTTCGCCACACTGAATCCACATTTAAATGGTCACTCTCCAATCTGAATGAAAACATGGGTTTTCACATTAGACGATTTGTATGAGCTGTATTCACGAAAGGGGCGTTGATGCATCTTGCATGCACGTCTTCTCACAATCTCTGCAAATAAATAAAAATTAGTTCGGATTTATGGATGGATGTTAGAGTTGTAAGTGCAATAAGTTGTTAATTATTTAATAAATTCAATAGAATCATCATTTAACTTCAGATGCAAAATATTTAAAACCAATAAATCTTGGAGATGCATTAAGAAATTTGAGACAATAAAAAATAATAAATACAAAAATAAAATTAAAAAATAAGTGGTTGTTATAAATATAACATGTTATTATAAGATTGTCAATACTGGGATACCAGTTATTTCATTCACATGAATTTAAAACCTTTGTTAGGTTCATTGAAACATGGAAAGAAAAATATTTCACAGATCAAAAAAATTTCCTTATAATGCCAGTTATACCTCTTCTTTTGTCAAAACAAAAATGCAACTTTAGATAATAATTTCAAACATTTGATTTCTTGCATGTTTTATTTTAACCCACAAAAAAATTGATTCAGTTAAATTACAGTTCATTAATTTCACAACAAGGTTCGATTCTCCGAAATGCTATACCTTCCTTTATTACTTTCCATCGTGTCTTTCTGTGTGCATATTGAGAGAGAGTCCAAGGAGAAAAAGCTTTGGAATTGATAGGAAACAATTACGGACGCTCTCCAGTATGAGTCTCCATTTACTTATTCAAATTATTATTTTTAAAGGAAAATCTTTTCTTACAAACAGCACATTGAATTAGTGGACGTGTTTTCAGTTGGACCTTCCGCTGAATCTTCTGTGTAAATGCTCTGCCACACATAAAACGTCAAAGATCTCTAATGTGAGGATCCAGAACTGGACATCCACCTGGGTGAGAATCCTAGAAGGTCTCCAATTTGAGTTAAAACACATCTTTTAAACATGACTACTTTTGGATGAGCGCTATTCGTAAATTGTAGACTCGAACTATTTCCTCAGGTAAAGAAGAAAGATTCGGTCTGAATCTTCAGTCCGAAGACTGATATTCAGACTAGATTTTGATTGAAGATTCAGTCTGAACCTTCCTGGAAGATTGCTGTATTCAGTTTCCTGCCTAGATAACGAATTTAAAACCTATGGAATAAGCAATCCTACATCTTAAAACACAATAATTCTCTAGTGGATGATTCATGGGAATCTATTCTCTAATGGATGATTCATGGGAATGTGCAGAAGTAATCCCTGAAATTTAATCCAAATACCTCTAAACAATTCTTTTTACCACTGGATGTTTGTTGGTGGTTCGGAATCCACTTTAAACTGTAGGTCCCGGTCTAATTAGCCCAAAGTGTGCAAAATTACGATAGAGCGACAAACCAAGGCATATAAAAACAAAACTGCACCGCCTATCGACGGAAAGAGAAACGAATTCTTAACACTCACCATCCATGGAAACTCAATCGTATAATAAATTATTTTCCATGGGAAAAAATGAAAATACAATATATACAATGTATAAAAAAATAAAAGTTTTAAAGTAATATCAGTATCAAATCTACATATAACTCTTTTTTTTTAATGTTTGTTGGTGGTAATAAATATACATCAATGATGAACTTAAGCACAAAGCGTAACACACCACCGTAAAAGAAGAATGTTTTTGTTTTATTGAAGCAAATGCAGACAAAAGCGGTTCTTTTTCGTCTTTTTGCACGTGCATTTCGAAGGCGAAAAAAGTTTGCTCAAGCCTAACATCGCACTGCGATTTCTGTTACAAGTTTTTGCATTTTAAACGAATTTTCTTTCACTTCGACCTGAATGGTATTCGGGACAATCAAATAAGTTTCTTTGATACATTTTAAACACCAACTGCATTAGAATCGATAATTGTTTACACCTGAAAATGGGTTGTGAATAGATGCATTTTAACATAGAGTTATTTTTGCCATATTTCGTATTAACGTTTTGATTTCCGGGTTAGTTGCCGTTTACATTCATTTTCTCTCGGAACTACATTTTCTAGAGCTCATCGTCAACTGTTTAAAAACTCCTTATTATTTTACCAACTCAATAGCAATTCATTTGTATTGGTTATTTTATCACATAAGAATTAATATTAAATTAATATTAGAGATTTCACATAGAGGATTGTCTATCTAATTCTAACTGATTTGATGATTATAAATTATTTTCGGTTTAATGAAGTATCTGCCTTAAATTAAAAGCAAAATTGAATTTAATTTTGATACAATTAAATATATTATTAATATTCATAATAAGAAATCAAAACGTTTTTCAAAGACTTGATTACATTTTTGTTTGTATTTTTTTGTGATTTTGATTCAAACTTAACTACTGACTGAAGATGAAATTTTTTCTGTTGGATCATTATTATCGGATCATTATTATCAATTAAGAACACAAGCAGTGTTTTGAATGCCAGTCATTCAACATATAAACCTCTGAATCTGGGAAGATTAATGGGAAGTAATTTGTTTGCTATTGCCAGAGTATTGACTATTTTTTGCTATTTGAAATACTATTTGGATTGAGAAGTTTTTGAAAGCTTGCCTTATGTTTCGAGGGCTGTATGAAGACTTTTCAAAATCTGGCTGGTACACAGTAGCATTCATTGCTAGAACTTCCGATTTATAACGAAATTTTTCGAGGAAATGCCAGTTTTGAATAACAGCAACATCTTCAGACACTTTATCACCTTTCTTGATATTCGCCATGTTCCCACATATAACCTCTCTTGTAATTAAATTAATTCTTGTCCAACTGATCTCTCCATTGTCAGTGCAGATATATAAACCTGAATTTCGCTTTCTTCGTTCACTCGGATCCTTTCGACGGCCATCGTTTACCGATCCAGTCATCTTTTCAACTCAATAATACTCTTAAAGGGCCTGATGGCGAAGGACTACCACTATGGTGCTCGGGGCCGCAGGTTTCGGGTTCGATTTCAATGAATGTTAATAGTGGTTCGAAATTCACTTTAAAACGAATGTCTTGGTCTAATATGACCACAAAGCGTTGGGCGTAGGGCTCATAACATTACTCCATAAAAAATAAATCATCTCCTGTCTCGAAATCTGCCAGTAGGTAGACAGCCTTGGCCTGTTACACCATTGAATAAGAATACTCATAAAGCGTGCAGACAGATAATTATATGACCTAAAGTTTTTATTAGTTTTTCTAGGCAACGAAATGTCATATGAATTCAATTCATACTCTGATTGGAAATCTTTCTTATCCAACACTTTAAACAATAATAAGAAGTGTTACAGAATCTCTCATCGCTCTCAACTTCCTTGGTGGAACAATCAGTGGAATACTTTCTACTACTAGACCACACTACACTACACCACACCACACCACTGTGCCTAGAGATGAGTTGACTCATACAGTATGGGGATGATGTGGATAAGAAGTCTATCTGAAGCTTTTGACGATCTGCAGTCATATGAGACCGGGACCATCGACTTAAAGAAGATTCTGAACTACTACCAAAATCCAAAGCACCGATGGGACTCAGCGAAACGTGTGGTAAAGAGCTCCAGAGAGATAGTCACCTGCTATCAATCCCCTTATGTGACAGACATGTCTCCAAATTGTCTTTAAAACATCATGTACAAGACAAAAACTGGGTTGATTAATTTTTTCAATTATGATTTAAACCATTAAATTAGAATTTCGTATTCAAAACAAGTTCAACCACAAAAATAAAAACACTGCAAGAAAAAAAGTAAAATGTTTGCCTGGGATGAAACATATTAGTTCTGGTGTTGTTAACAGTTGTCATAAATGTCAATTCATTCTGCAGTTTGAGATGCTTTACGACTCCAGAACCATAAAACACATCTTCAGAAAATAGATTTTGTTACGATGCCCCTCTCGTATCATACATCAGGGCTGAGTTCAACAGGCGTTTTTAATTAATAAAAATTTTCAGTGTTTTTAAAAATATTTGTGAATGAAATTTTTGAAAATTTATTTTTTTAAATATATTTTTTACCAAATTGATCTGAATCCAAGTAGGATCTACGGAATTAAAACATACTGACTTGATCCATTTAAAATCTAAACAACAAGCATAATTTTGTGATAAATCTTCATTAAAATGTTGATCCTTAAAGGCAAAAAGACCGGGTATTTATTTTGCAACGATTGAAATATGTAAATTCAAGAAATAATATTTAATGTAAGAGTTCGATGGATTTTTAAGCATTTTCTATGATATTTTTTAATTATGCTGATTTAACGCAGTTATTTCATTACTAATTAAAAAAACTACCACGTTTTCGCAACTACAAGGGAAAAAAGTACTTCTTCGTCCAAGAGTGCCTTAAAAAGTACGCACGTTACGACAAAAATAAATAAATAAAAATAAATAAATAACGAATAAAATAAAATGTTACGCATACAATTCAATCACTCAACTATTTGTGATTACCCAAGCTATGCGTAATTAAGTAAGTTACGATAAAAATTTTATTCACATTTAATTACACTAAAAAATTTAAAAGAACTAAGATAAAAAGTACTCAAACAAATTTATTAAAAACAAAAGTTTTATTAAGCAATTACTAAATTCAACTGACCTCATCGTTCAGAATCTTTTTCTGCAAAGATTGCATATTGTTTATCTATTTTAAAATAACCCTGAAAAGTTCATATCGAGAGAGAAAGCTTTGCCTCAAATAAAAATATGGTAAAAGAAAAAGCCTCGGTGTCCTTTTCCTCCATGAAATTTTGCATGCTATTTTAAGTGAGATTTCCGAGAAAATAACTTTGGTATAAATAGGAGATTTGCAAGTGGTTCTCCAGTATGAGTCTCATGTGCTCCAATTTATCTTTACGAGGAAATCTTTTTCACACAAAGAGCACTGGAAAGGACGCTCTCCGGTATGCGTCCTCACATGACTCTGCAGCGCACCGTTCTCACTAAAAGCACTGAAACGAAGGTCGCTCTCCCGTGTGAGTTAAGAGGTGCTTTTTCACATAACTAAGATTGCATGAGGTAGTATTCGCAATAGGGACATTGATGCATCTTCACAAGGCCTTCATATCTGCTGACAACATCTGCAAAGAAAATAAGAATTAAGTTGAATTTATTAATGAATATTAGAGTTTAACTCAAAAAAATTCACTCATATTTAAAATGCATATACATATATAATTAAATTAAAATAGATTTTCTAAATTAATTGTAGATTTCAATAAATAATTAATTGTATATCCTACAGATATAAAGAGAAAATCGTCGTAACATAAGAACTTTGAACGTAATAAAAAGAAGAAAATAAATTCAATTTGCTGAAATCCAGTGCATTTGCTCTCAGATTTTCAGCAATTATTTATTCACATCAATCAAATTTTCATCACACAAAAAGAATTACTTTACTAAAAACCAATTATGTTCATCTCCCCTGTGTGAAAGCTTTACCCACAATCCACTCATTTCGACAAGCACCTTAAAAATTGATGCTTACAATTTTTTTATAAGAATTTCATTTTAATATTAGCAAAATACGATTCTTAAGACTTATGTAACTGATAATAAAAATTTTTTTTTGGTTGGTTAAATCATCTTTTAATATTATATCTTATTTTAAAAATAACAATTCCACAACTCAAATGGATTCTCTGATAAATAATATTCTTGTTTTGTTAGGTGAAATGCGAAGATGAAAAAGAAAAAAAAATTAAATAATTTTTATTATCATAAGTTTAATAGCACTTATTTTATAGTATTACAATACCGACATTTAGAAAACATATTTAAAATATAATATTTAAAATTACACTGGAATTCTACAATGAAGTGTCTTTAAATTATCTTCACATTTTCTACAAACATTTATAAACCAAATATTACACGCGATTTATTGATTCAAACTTCAGTTTTACACAATAAAATGAGAAAATATTTATAAAATTAAAAAAATATTCGTTTTTGATATTTTCGAAACAAATATTTTAAAGAACCGATGAATGCATCTTAAACGTGAAAATTATACAAATGAAATTTTTATAAATTTTCATGCTAACTCCAAAAGAGTTGGGTGCATTCGTGATCTACATAATTACACATACATATTCTAGTGTGTGATGATTCCTTTTGCATATATATATATACAGGCATATAATATGCAGATTACCTTTGTTCGTGGAAACAAAATAGAGGAAATTATCTATTTTATTTCAGAACACTATTTGATAATAATTTCTACTATCAGTACAACACATTTTTGTTGCATTGGTCTCAATTAAGTAATAGAGCATAATCTTTCACGAAATAAAAAGAAGATTCATCAAAACTTATATAGTCTTTTTACAATTTACTCTTAAAATTAAACTTTTTGCAGCCCTTTCTTTTATGCACTTCCCTATGTCGTTTTAAGTCAGAAGACTGTGAAAATGCTTTTGACAAACAGAACAACTGAAGAGGTCGTTCTCCAGTATGAGTCCTCGGATGAACCTTCAGGTATTCTTCTTCTTTAAATCTTTGCCACATTGGAACGGACACTCGAAAGGTCGCTCTCAGTGTGAGTTAAGACATGCCTTTTCACATTAGAGGTATATCTTGAACAGTATTCACAAAAGGGACATTGATGTATCTCACATTGTCTTCATATCTGATAACAACACCTGAAAAGAAAAATAAGGATTAGCCTGCATGCATTGGCAGATATTAGAGTTTAACACACCCACACAAACACACGAAAATTCAAAATCATTTATGATACATATTTATATGTATATAAATATATATATTATAAATAAATTGAGTTATGCACATTATGAATATAATGATTTTTTTTTTTTTGAATATAATATTTTTAATAAAAAATAATTTAAAATATTAAAATCTATAAGCCATTCTATTCGTAATGTATATTGCTGTATTTATGTGAAAGCTTTTATGCACAATAGATCACGTGAATAACGAGAGAATCAAGACAACAGAAAAAATATGAACGCAGGTACATAAAGTCATAAAAGAAATGAAATCGAAAACTAAACATCACATTATTTTAAATTACATAAAGATGTATCGTAGTTCATTCTATACATACAAAAATTTATTATTACATTAATAGCATTTAAATTGATTAATGGAATTACGTCTTCTGCATAAAGCACGTATTCATAAGTTTATAGTAAGTAAAAGACACTACAAAATAATCATTTAAGCATTGCAGTAATAAGATAGCCCATATTGAAAGGCATCGATGAGCGTGCAATATTTAATGCGTTAATATTTGATTAAAATTTCTGCGATTTTCAATACAAGCTGTTAAAACTGTTCACAGCAATTATGCGAAATGCTGGAGGGTCAATCTTCTGAGTGGATATTTTGAACCTTGCAAGAGTGTCAAGGATTTGGGATTTGGATTCAATGGATTTTGACACATTTTAATTACGCTAATTAAGCTTTGGCCACCTATTTTTAATTAGTTGCATTACGATAGATTTTATTCAACTACACTAATAATTGAAAAAAATTAAGATTATGGGTGCGCAAAAATTTACTAGAAACGAAAGCTTTTATTAAACAAGTATCAAAATCTAGTGAACTCATCAAACAGAATCCTCTATTGCTAAGTTAACGCGGCGTCGATTTGTTTTCAAGTGGCCCCCCAAGACTTCATATCCAGAGACATTTTAGCTCCCCAGAAAATATGGCAAAGGAAAGAAACCTCGGTGACCCTTAACTCCACGAAATTTTATATGCTATTTTAAGTAAGAATTCCGTGAAAATGCTTTGGGAGAATTATTTCAGAACCACTCAGCAAATCTCGTATGGGCGCCCATGTGCTCATTTAATTCATCTTTATGAGAAAATCTTTGTCCACATAAACAGCATTTAAAAGGACGCTCTCCGGTGTGGGTCCTCAGATGACGCTGCAAGGTACCATTTTGAACAAATGCTTTGCCACACTGAAACGGGCACTTGAAATGGTCGCTCTACGGGTGAGTTAAAACATGGCTTTTCCCATGACTAAGATTGCTTGAGTGGTATTGACATTGCTGCATCTTCACATTGTCTTCAAATCTGCTGACATATGTAAAAGAAAATAAGAATTAATCTGCATTTATTGATGGATATTTGAAATTAACTCACAAATTCAAACTCATAAAAATGAAAAAGCATATAATATAATATATATATATATATATATATTGATTTAATGCACATATAAAAATATTAAATTCAATATACCATTATATTCATAATGCGTATTGCTGAATTTTTGTGAAATTTTTAAACAGAATAGATTATAAGAGCAATGAGAAAATCAAAATAAAAACTCAGGTATATAAATTCATGAAAAACAAAAAATTAAAAACTATATACATTTTAAATTACAAATAGCAACATCATATTCAATTACAAACAAAAGTTAACATACAATATATAATTACTATAATAACAACATTTAATTAATGGAATCTGCATAAAGTATACATTCTTAAGGGAATAATAAGTAAAAGAAAATAATTGCAACACTACAATAATAAAATAACACTTGAAAAATTTATCAGATAGTAATATTTGTTGAAAATATTTCGTAAAATTAATAACGTTCATATAATCTGTTAAAACAGTCCAGGTGATCAGCTGACGGGTCAACTTTTTTATGTGTGGATATTTTGAATCTGGTAATGAAAAAGATGATTTCGAGCTGCATTTGAAAACTCGATATCCTCTTAAGTCACTAAAATTTCCAACCACAAAGCCAATGTTTCAACAAGTATTACATCAGAAATCCGTTACCAATAGCAACACAGATAAACGGGTCCGCAAGGTAGATACAGAAATTTTCAACACTTCACTCCCACGTTTGTTTCTGAAAGAGAGAATCGCCTGTTTTAATAAACGTGTGACAAGAAAGTTGTTCATTAATTTGATTTTTCAGATTTTGTTATAATTTGTACAGTATAATTCACATATAACACGAAACTCGAGATGGCATATACATAAAATAACAGAAATTAAAGAAAGTGAAAGGATGCACAGGTTCTTTGAAGTGAGAATTCCATGAAAACGCTTTAGGACAATTATGACATTTATAGGGTCGTCTCCCAGTATGTGTCCTCGTGTGATCACTCAAGCTTCGATCTTCTGAAAAAAATGTTATCTCACGAAGAACATTGAAAAGGGCGCTCTCCTATGTGGATCCTCAGATGAAGCTTCAGGTGGTATTCCTTAAAAAATGCTTCGCCACACTGAAACACACACTTAAATGGTCGATCTCCTCTATGAATTAAAACACGTGTTTTCACATTAGTCAATTTGTATGACCGGTATTCACGAAAGGGGAGCTGATGCATCATGCACGCACGTCTTCTCACAATCTCAGAAAATATATAAATAAAAATTAGTCTTGATTTATGGATGGATATTACAGTTTTAAGTGCAATAACATGTAAATAATTCAAAAATTCAATAGCATTATCACATAACATTAGACGCAAAATATTTAAAACCAATAAGCCGATTTAATAGGAAATTCTTAACAATACAAATTAGTGATTACAGAAATAAAATGAAATAAATGGTTGTTATCAATATAACGTGTTAAAAAAATTTCAATATGGCAATACAAGTTATTTCGTCCACATGCATTTAAAACTTTGTTAGGCTCATTATAACTTTGGAACATGAAATACATTTCAGACAACAAAATATTTCAATATAATGCCAGTTATACCAGCTCTTATGTCAAAACAAAAAATGGCAACGTTGGATAATAACTTCATAAATTTGATTTCGTACTTGTTTTATTATTTGAAATTGACTACAAAAAATATTCGAACAGTTCATTAATTCCACAAGAAGGTTGGATCCTCCGAAATATAATGTCCTCCTTGATTTCTTTCTTCCATGTCTGCGACCTGATGGCAATTGGCTAACTCTTTGGCTTCTGATTCGAATCCTGGCTGTGACGTGGATATTTGTTAATGGTTCGAATCCGCGTTAAATTGTGAAACCCGGATTAATTAGCCTGAAGTGTGCAAAAATTGAGCCTAGAGCGACAAACGTAATCCTCCATGTCTTTTTGTATGCATATTAAGAGAAAGGCCACGAGAAGAAGCTTTGGAATGAATAAAAAACAATTACGGATGCTCTCGAGTATGAGTCTACATTTGCTAATTCAAATTATTATATTTAGAGGAAATTCTTTTCTTACGAATAGCACATTGAATACACTCGCTGTTCAGTAGAGTGAGTCTTCAATTGAACCTCCGCTGAATCTTCTGAGGAAATGCTCTGCCACACATAAAAGGACAAAGATCTGCAATGTGAGGATCCAGAATTGGTGACCTACGGGGATGAGAATCCGAGAAGGTCTCCAATGTGAGTTAAAACATTCTTTGAAACTAAACTAGGAACTAATTTAAAATTCAATGCGCTTACTTTCCTAAAACATCCACATCTAACCTGAA
Organism: Caerostris extrusa; assembly: GCA_021605095.1. NCBI lineage: Eukaryota > Metazoa > Arthropoda > Arachnida > Araneae > Araneidae > Caerostris > Caerostris extrusa. The sequence continues at coordinate 27,743 of BPLR01018955.1, forward strand.
TACACAATAAGAATTATACATTCACGAATGGGTATCGCAACGCATCGCAGGGTAGCGTGATTTAATTTAAGGATTAAACGTCGATTTAAATGACGGACCAAATTTGACACACTGTAATTCACAAAAACTACAATGTCATACGTATCGACAAACATAAAATCAACTTTCCTTCGTTGCTGTTCTGCCATATTAGGGCGGCCTGATGCCCAAATCTGTAGCGCTCTGTCCTTTGGTACTATAGTCTTCAGGATTCCAATCCTGTCGATGACATGGATGTTTGTGATGTTTCGGAATCCACATTAAATGTAGGGTCCCGCCTCTAATTAACCCAAAGTTTGCAAAAAATGATCGTAGAGCGACAAGCCAAGCCCGATTAGCAGACAGAAGTCAAAATAAAACTGCTCCGCCTATCTACGGAAAGAGAAACGAATTTATTCTTGCAGTTTCTTGCACTATGACATTGCTTGCAGCAGTTGAAGGCTCTGTAAAGGTTTGATGAATTCCTTAAGGTGCAACCTGGACCCTCCAGTGCATTTTTATTGATCAAAAGTTTCCTGGAGCTTAGAGAATCTATTAAATGAATCAAGTTTACTACTCTTTTAAAGTTCCATTATAAATCTAAACTGCATGCATCGTCAATCTGATCTTTAATCCTTTCTGTCATCAACTTGTCCGTCAAGTCACTTTGCAGGTTATAGATTACTATTTGAGGATCTCTCCTTCTTGGTCTTACGACTTTATAATGTTTTTTAGTTCACCTTTATCCACACTAATCTCTTTGAATTAGAATTGTCTTCATTTTTGGTTTCTACTTCTAGTTCTCCTTCCGCAATGTTACTAATGCTTTTGATACCAATTTTTTTTTTAGTCTTTAGAAACAAATTTATAATCTAAGAATTGTTTCGCTGGAACTAAAGAATTTTCATTCTGAGGATAAATTAATAAAAGAGTTGTTCCACCTAACCCCACTCCAACTAGATATACTTTTTTTTTTTGTCACATCTGCAAATGTTCAATTTTCTCATCAATTGATCCAACTTTTCGTTTGGCCCATAAGGGTAGCGACATTAGGTTCTGCACTAGTTTTGATCAGATCATGTGCTTTTATTTCTCCGAAATGTCCTGACCACATTTGTTAAAGTACGCTCTGGACAGTGCATAAAGTATATTATTGCGTTTTAAAGCGTGCTGCATTCAGAACGAAGTTCTTTTCAGGGGTTTTGGACACATTCTGTACTGTCTTCCCCTAAAGCATTCAAATTGTCATCGGACATCTTGACCAATCGAATAATTTTGCTTAAAAACTTTTTTTTGCTCTTTAAATTTGTCAGCAACTTCCACAGGGATTTTGCGGGGAGACTCTTGTTTCCAGGCGAGTCAACGAAGGAGACAAACCCATGAGTAACAAAGCAGGTATTTTTCGATAAATATAAGATACCATTCTCAGTTTCGAATAGGAAAGATTTTGGACTGTTGTCCTAGTCGAGAAATACAGATCAAAACTAAACACCTGTATTCCCAATTATTGATGAAAGGGAATTTTACAGCAAATTCAAATCAAGCACACAAATTCTTAACACTCAGTACGTGACAAAAAAAAAAAAAATAACTACACGGAAAGCATTTTCATTTGTCTTGTAGACGTACAGCTTCGCACATTTCATTGCAATTGCGTTTCTCGGCGATTCTTTTAAAACTCTTCCAAAAGACCCTTCGATATTTATAACAAATCAGGCTTTCCGACAGAAGTGCGTTAGAGAGGTTTGACTGTTTGTGAAATTTTGTAGTGAAATACCTGTAACAAAACAAACTTCATTTCATATTTCAACTTTGTTCCACTCATTAGATTTGGAAATGAATAGAATAATTTATGTTAACTCGTTTTGAACTGACACATCTGATTTTTAAAGCAAAAATGACGTTATGCCGTCCTACCCATCATGCTTGGGGCCTGAATGGCCGAGTGGTTAGCACTCTGGAGCTCGGTACCATAGGTTTCGGGTTCGAGTCCTGGCGATGCCATGGATGTTTGTAGTGGTTCGTAATCCACTTTAAGCCATAGGTCCCTGTCTCATATGACAGTAGGGGGTCACAGAGCCTAATCAGACTTCTCACCCCCATTATTCCCAAAACTGTAATGGGGCAACTTAGCTCTAGGCTCAGTGATGTGGTGTAGCAGTCGTCATGCTGAATTCATTTTTTTTAACGTCACCCATCTTGTACACAAGAATTAATATATTGCCACATTTTTCCCCAAATCCAAAAAAAATATAAACTAGTTGAAGGGTTTTAAAAATATGTGTGCATCTATATCACAGCTTCATGAACAGCTTGATTTGAATTACAACCACAAAAATGTCCATTTTATTTGAGTCAATATATTTTATGTACAGTCCAGTCACATTAATGTGACCCCCTGTCAAAAGCCAGAATATATACTCTTGTATATTCTGGCTTTAAGGGGAATGTGATATTAAGTGGAATTCTTTACTTACACTCCACTGCAATGTGCTGCCACCTGCCTTTTGTGATGGGTTATTTCACGTTGACGTCGAAAGTAGGTGGGGTCACATTAATGTGACTGACTGTGTATATTCTTGGACTGTGTAACTCCGCTATGAATGACTTCTATGTCAATACCCAATCCTTGTTATGTGTCACTTTCCAAAGGCAATATTTTTGCTACTTATCCGTTTCATGCTCGCATCGGACATCACTGAGGTAGTCTGATCTATAACTGCGCGGAAATTTTAAAACTTGCTCCTTCATAACGAGACTTACAGAGCTTCGTTTTCATCTTTTCAGCCACGCAATTGCATTAAAGTTCACACAATTGGAATGCCTTTGACTTTTAATTGTAACATTTGTGTAATAAATTGTAGCGTAACAAATGCAATAACATTGTATGCCAGTTGATCCAAACTCATTTTGGTATTGTAGTTGAACTGTAAAAGGTACAGCTTAGCAAAGTGCAGGGGTGGAAAATCATAGAATAATTTTTGTAGCAGTTTCGTAGCAGGACTAATTGCATTTTTGTAGCAGCTTTCTCTCTCAGCGGTGTCGTAACATTATATTTTAGTATTCACAGTTCTTGTTCAGACTTCAAGGCATATACTCATTAATTTTATATTATATAGTAATCATATGATTGATATGAAATAAAATAGCATATTTGTACCTAAATTAAATTAAGCTCAAACATTTCATATCCTATTCGAAATTCAATACAAAACTAATTTATTGATGTATTTATAAGAATAATATTTGAATTAGAATCAAATGTGAAAAATTATTTTCATTGAATGCATACGTAATAAAATAATTTTTTTTTAATGTATGCTAATAAATATATCCCTTATTGAATTAGATACATTTCAATAATGGGTGTATTTTTAAAAGGGTAACAATTTTTCTTTATCTTTCTTGCAGCTTCGAATTTTTAGAATTCTTAGCACTGAATATTTTGTATGGAAATAGTGTATACATTTTCAATGGATTTAATATAAAAATACGATTATTGAATTATTCAATAGAAAATACTATTTTCTCCAAATTTCTATATACAAGTACTCTGAATTTTGTTTTTGGGTGCTATTTTTACATTAAATATGTTATTTAATTAAAATACGGGTACTTACGTATTAACGGTACCTTGGCGACAGACTTGGCGGTTTTTAAGTTTTGCCAATCTTTATTATTTGGAATAAAAATGTTTTGAAAGCGTTTTGATTTTAAATGAAGTGTTTCATATATATTTTATTATTTGGAACAAAAAAAGTGTAGATTGGCGCCAAATCTGTAGCTGCGGTTGGCGCGTGTGCTCTTTATTAACTGTCGCCAAGGTACCGTTAATACGTAAGTACCAAAATATGAATAGTTTTAAGTCAATGGTAGTAAGAAATAAAAGATTCCTTTCAAATTTAAAAGCATCAAATGTATGTACGAGTTTTGATTGAGTAAGAAAAAAATGCTTACATGTTTATTATAAGTTATTTCTATTTGCATAAGCAAAAGTAATTTTTTTTAGTTTTAAAATTATATATATCGAATTTTTGAAAAATACAAAATGTAGCACAAAAAAAAAACCCAATATGTCATGTGCAAGGAGAATATTTACCTATACGTAATTATTATTCAAAAACTAAATGTCAAAAAAAAAAATATTTTTAAATACTATTTAACAATTATTATTTTTGAGAATTTTATTACTTCTACATGTAACATAGTGGTAGATTATCTGTGTTAAAAAACTCTGTTTACGAAATGCAATTCGAGTAATAAATGGGAAATACAGAATCGCTTTAATCCTACAAATGACAGATTACTGCTAATTCGTGAAATAGTATTAAAAAAATTAATTTAAAATTTATATAATTAATAAGACACTAAATAAAAAAAGAACAAATGAAACATATTAGTTGTAGAGAAAAATTCAAAAATTTTTAGAAATTAATTGTGCATGGTGGTGAACAATTTACAAAATGTAAAATATTAATAAAATTTGAAATTAATTTAAATTTAATACATTCATTTGAAATATTGTAGAAACATTTAGTGATAAAACAAATTATTAATTAACTATTATTATCATTAATTAACAAATTATTTATCCTATTCACTGCTATAAAGACAAATAGATAGCGCCACGATATATGACATACTGGAGCTCCATTTATATAAACTATAAATCCTATCGCCAACAAAAAACGTCATAAAAGCAGAACTCTTACACCATTGGTTAATACCCCTTCTAATAATAATTTTAAGCAAAGCCCGATGATTGACTCATTCATATTAGGCTATTGGTACTTACGTATTAACGGTACCTTGGCGACAGTTGCGCCAATAAAGAGCACACGCGCCAACCGCAGCTACAGATTTGTTTTGAGTGGCCAATCTACACTTAAAATTTTTGTTCCAAATAATAAAATATATATGAAACACTTCATTTAAAATCAAAACGCTTTCAAAATGTATTTTTTTATTCCAAATAATAAAGATTGGCGACACTTAAAAACCGCCAAGTTGTCGCCAGGTACCGTTAATACGCAAGTACCAGGCTATTTTTCTGGGTTACTAAATCAAAATAAAGGAAATTCTCATTTTTGATCCCAGATTTTCCACCCATGCAAAGCGACATCTACGAGCTAAGACAAAGAAACGGTCCAGAAATTACTAAAGTTATTTATCAACTGTACCCTAACAAATGCAATAATATTATATGTCTTTGGATCCAAACTCGTTTTGGTATTTTGGATGTTGAACTGTAAAAGATTCATCTACGAGACTGGACAAAGAAATACTCAAAAGAAAAAAAAAAAAAGGGGGACATTAAGAAATTACAGCTTTTTATTGAGCCAGGCAGTGGATCCAAACAGTGCTCTTCGATGTGTCAGAGAACGCAGCTCGAAAGATGACGTACTTTCCTTGGATTGAGTGGTTACTCCACCGATCGTACTGTCTAAAAATCCTTATTTGGATAAGGTAATTTAAAAAAAACATTTTTGCCTCCTCCTTCCATTATCTACGTTTGTTCTTAATGTTCGTGAACCAGCCGAGGCCGTCCTACTGGCACGCATCCCCTTCTATCAATTAAATCCAATCGTTTTATGACTACACTCCCGACAGCGTTCCCACGTTCCTTTTCGAGATGCATATGACATGAATAAAAAGAGTCTTAATAAATTTCATATTACTAAAATTTAAATATAGTGTGAAGTATATTTAAAAAGTGCAAAAGTAGAACTTTTAAAAAATACTCTATTCATATAAAGCCTTATTTACCAAAATAAAATTTTAACGATATTTAAACGATAAATCACCTAAAAAACAGTAAACAAAAGTGATGAAATCTTTCACGATAAATGCCATAAAGATCAAGGAATCTGAAAAGTAAATCGTAATCAAAATGACGCAGGAAAGTATATACACACGTTATGTAAAAATCAAATTTTATAAGGTAAAAATTACATCGCATTTATTATCTTTGTGTACAGAATCAATTTCTCTTAGGATAACACTTTTCAATCCTTTTTGCATGAATTCTGATGATGTGATTTTGTAAGTGACGATTCTCAGCAAAACGATTACCACAAATAGGACATTGAAAACGTCGCTCTCCAGTATGAGTCCTCACATGACGTTTCAGGGCACTGTTCTCCATAAACGCTTTGCCACACTGAAACGGACACTTAAAAAGACGCTCTCCGGTATGAGTCCGTAGATGACGCTTCAGGTCACTGTTCTGAGTAAACGCTTTGCCACACTGAAATGGACACTTGAAAGGGCGCTCTCCGGTGTGAGTACGAACATGTTGTTTCACGCTACCAACATGTGATGAGTGGTATTCACAAAAGGGACATTGGTGTATCTTCACATTGCCTTCAAATCTGCTAACAATCCCTGCAAAAGAAAATAAGAATTAGCCTGTATTTAGTGATGAATATTAGATTTTAATTCAAAAAAATTCACCCATATTTAAAATGCGCATATATATGTATATATAATTAAATTAAATTAGACTCTAAAATTTAATTGTTGATTTCCAACAAACAAATAATTGTAGATCATACAGATATAACGAGAAAATTGACGAAACAAAAAAAGTTGTATGTATTTGATGCGATGAAAATAATCATGATAAATATCCTTTAATTCACTGCTATTTGAGATGGTTACTTCACTCTTCGTGACGACTTCAGAATCATAAAATAAATCATTGGAGAAAATAGATTCTACTACGATGAGGAATCTCGTATCATACATCAGGGACTGATTTCAACACGCATTTTAAATTAATAAAAATTTTCACTGTTTTTTTTAAAGCTTATATGAATAAATGTTCTTTGAAATGCTAAAAAATACATACAAAACATACAAGTTATTCTGAAATCAAGTGTGATCCACTCTTGATCCATTAATTTCTAAACTAAGTATATAATTTCGTAATAAATCTTCAATCTAAAACATTTCTTTAAAATTTTAAAAAAATATTTAGCAAATATTGAAATACAGTAATATTTAAGGAAAGAATTCTGTAGATTTTGACGCATTTTAATAATGCTAATTACACTTTGGCATCCTATTTGTAATTAAGAACATTAAGACAATTTATTCGTATACAATAATAAATCTTCAATAAACATTTTAATCTTTGAAAAACTATTTTTCGAAATTTTTATTAAAATTTTATTTTGCAAATATTGAAAAACAGAAATAATATTTAATAAAAGAATTCTATAAATTGAGTTATTTTAATGGTGCTAATTACACTTTGGACATCTATTTGTAATTAGGAACACTCCGATAGATTTTATACAACTACGTTAATCATTGAAAAAAAAATTTTAATTACCGGGTACACCACCACGTTTAAGAGAAACAAGAGCTTTATTAAACAAATGTTTAAAATCGATTGAAAATATGAAGAATTCTCTTTTGCTAAGAACACACGTTTTTAATTTGCTTGCAAGTGATTAACCCCCCTTCCCCCTCCTCAAGAATTAATATTGACAGAAAGTTTAGCTGCCCATAAAATACGACAAAAGAATGATGTGACCCTTTCCTTCTGTATGCTAATTTAAGTGATAATACCGTGAAAATGCTTTGGGACAAATAGGAGACATGCAAAGTTGTTCTCAAATATGAGTCCTCATTTGTTCATAGTACATGTTTACGAGAAAATCTTTTTTTAAAAAATAAGCAGCATAGGAAAGGACGCTCTCCGGTATGGGTCTCCACATGACGTTGTAGGGCACCAATCCGACCAAACGCTTTTTCCACAATAATACCAATTGTGGAAAGCCAGAGTTGGCCAATGACGTCCTGACTAGTGACGTCATTGGCCAACTGTGCAAGCGGCCTTATGCTAGTCATATATAGTGGCTCCCAAAAGTGTTCGTACACTTACGATTCTCAGTAAAATAGATCTCTATCGAATAATTAAAAGTAAATTTTCCTCATGAGATTTTAATAATATCTATAATCTATTCTCAATAAAATTACATGAAATATTTTTTTTTTAAATATAGCGAAAGTTAATTTTTAAGAAATTAGTAATCAAAAAATGATAAAATCTTTATCTCACAAGGTACACTTAAAAAAATCTTTACATATGAGTAAATATTTTCATTTTTTGGTAAATTAATATTTAGTAGGATATCCTTTAGCATCCACAACAGCTTTTAAACGTCTGGGAATAGATTTTTTATTATTATTTTTTTTTGTAATTTCTGTATCATTGTTCGTTCATTCTTTCATCATTACTGTTTTTAGTTTGCTTTTCGTTTTCATGTTGTGTTTTCGTACTCTAATCTCCAGTTCTCTCCAGATGTGTTCTAACATTGCCTCCAAGGTGGACTTTTAGAGGAAACTGATACTCATTTGCATGTCGATCGAGATAGGATAGGTATTGTTTCTACACTCTTCGCTGCGTCTTTTTTGTGTTTTTTTTGGCGTGGTGTAGCTCGCCAGGATGATTTTGGTTTACACATGAGTGCGCATATTTTATGTATATCCATCTGGATTATTTGAACAACAAACAAAACAAATAAATGTGTGTGTATAGTAATAAAGAAGAATGTGTATTGTGTACAACAGCAATTTTTATGATATACATCTGGATTATTTGAATAACAAACAAATTGAATAAATACAGTGAGTGTAAAAAGTATTCGTACAGTACGACAAGTGATTTAAAAGAGATCCGCTCATAAAAATTATAAACATAAATTCAATTTTAATTAATTATAAATATGTAATAGAACATATTTTCACTAGTTTCATGTGAAATTGACACAAAAATAATTTTATACATGAATAAATATTTACAAAACTGAAACAATCAAACACCTTGTGGTGTAAAAAGTATTCGTACATCAGCCATATATTAGCCAATACAATCATAATATTTTTTATCACCTTGTAGGATATCCTTTAGCTCAAATAACTGCCTTGAGTCTCTTTGGCATCGATTCCACCAATTTTGCTGTTATTGAGCTAGATATGGCGTCCCATTCTTGATTAGGAGCTGATTCCAAATCATTTTTATTAGAAATACGTCTGGATCTAACATTTTTATCAAGAACGTCCCATAATTTCTCGATGGGGTTGAGGTCCGGCGATTGAGGAGGAAATTTCATGAACTTTGGGGTATTATATAGTATCCAGAGCCTTGTGTTTCAGGCTGTGTGCTTGGGATCGTTATCATGCATGAAAACGTAATCACCACGTGGAGGAAAGAGGGGGGGGAAACAGAATTTTTGTTGGCCAATACAAATGAGATGGACACTGTTAATGAGAGACTTTATGTCGTCAATATGAGAGCATAGCCGTGGAAACTCCACGATAATAAACTAAGAGCCATAATTAAAGATAAAAAAGAAATATAAAATGTACTAAGGGTAGCGTTATGTGCTCTCCTGATCCGAAATCGTCTCACCGGGATGTACATTAAACTCCATCGGCAATTCTTGGCTATTCTTCGAAGGTGATGTGTTCTTGCTATCTAAACTATTCTTCAGTTTTCCTTTGTATTTTTGGTCTTATATATTTTTCGACTCCTTTTCCCTGACGCGTTAAAGATTTTTTTCCTTCCAAGGGAATTAAATTTGTCATGAATAGGAATTAGACGTGTATGGTAGTTCATGTGAGAGAGGACTGGAACTGGATATTAAATTTAATATACAGTGGATAAAAAAAGTATTGGCAATTGCCTATAAATGATCATATTTGCTAACAAAGTATGTTTACAAATTTTATTTTAACATAGCGATTACAGAAAGAGAAAAGACAAACAAATATAACGAAATTTTCATTTAAATATTTTTTTACTCAAAATCTACGAGAAAATCCAAAATTTACATGATAAAAAAAGTATTGGCAAAATTATGAGCGAAAACAAAATCAGTATATGTTTAGTACTTTGTATGCATACTTTCTGCATCTATAACAGCTTGTAATCTATTTCTCATAGAGGGAACTAAGGTCTTTGTTGTACTGTTGGGAATTTTGTGCCACTCTTGCAAGAGTAAACGTTTGAGGTCGTCTTTACTTGAAATTTTATGTTTCTTGATTTCTAGATCCAGCAGGTGCCATAAATTTTCAATTGGATTGATGTCAGGCGATTGAGGTGGGGTTTTTAATTGGCGAGGAGCACTGTAGAGTAGCCATTCACGGGTGAGATTATGTACGTCATATGTCAATGTCATAATACCATCAATAAAATGTAGGTTGCCAATTCCATTAGCTGCCATACAGCCCCAAACTAAGACGCTGTCTCCACCATGTTTTACAGTGGTAGTTAAATGTTGCTTTTCCAATTCAGTATTTGGCCACCTCCACACATATCGTCGTCCATCACTGCCGAAAATGTTAAACTTCGATTCGTCGGAAAAAATAACTGTGTTCCAAAACTCTTCAGATAAATCAACGTGGGATTTTTGCGAAATCTAACCTCTTTCTCCTATTTATTTCCGAGATGAATGGTTTCTTTCTAGCTGCCCTTCCATAATAACTTGTCTCGTGTAAAACATTCCGTACAGTCTGTACGCTGAAGTCTTTTGCGAAGTGAAAGCAACATCTCTAGCTATCTGGGGTGCAGTTATTTTAGGGTTTTTCTTAACCTTGTTAATAATGACACGTTCTTCTCTTGTAGAAAATATTCGAGGTCGTCCACTTCTAGTGTTATTTTCCGTTGATCCTGTTTCCTTGAACTTTTTACAACACTTCTGACAGTAAATAAACTTATCGTGCTATAGGAGTGCAGTTCAATATAAGTTAAATCTTCATTTCTGAGCCTAATAATCGTGTTTTTAACACTAACGTCCAACTCCTTCGATTTCGAAGTCATTTTCACTACAGTAATCGCAAAATAATGAATAGACACTTTTGGATTAATTTTGCAGACTTTATACCGGTAGAGTTTCTTATCAGTCGAAACACGTGACTTCAATGTAACAAAATTTGCGTAGTAGTTAAAACTTTGTCAATACTTTTTGACGTGCAAATTTTCATTTTTGAAAAAAAAAAATCGTAGAAAATGCAAATTAAAATAAAATTTTTACTATTTTTATCTAAGATGTCTTGTATTTAATTACGGCAGCTAAAATTGCATAACAATTTATTTGTCAATATGAATAAATAAAGGCAATTGCCAATACTTTTTACCCACTGTATAAGGCTTCCTCTACTATTGGTTTCACTACTACTCCGTAAAATATTATGGCCATTCCATTCCTCAAAAATAATAAATGAAGCAGGGAGTAATCAACTAAGTCGTTAAGTTCTGTTGAATGAAGGATTTGTTTAGGTGGGAGATATTGTAAATTGTGTGCGAATGATAATCTGAATGGCTGTAGCCTGAAGAGATGTGTTGAGAGAAATGACTCTAAATAAATACAGCAAAGCCAGACCTCCTACGGGTCGATTATGGATATTCTCCTATCTAATAATGTAGTTTTTTAATTTAGTTGAAATGAGGGGGTATAACATGGGTTCTTGTAGGCCAATACAAATAGGATGAACACTGTTTACGAGGATTTTTATGTCATCATGAGTGCGTCAGCCGTTGTAATTCCACGATAATAAACAGCCATAATTAAATAAATAAAATGAAATGAACCAAGAGTAGTGTTATGTGCTCTCCTCATCCGAAATTGTCTCACTGGAAGGGTGCTTTCCATCACTGCTTCTGTGCTGTTATGCAAAGTATCGTTGCAATCTAAAGTGCTTTTAAATTTGTCTGGTATTTTTCAGCTTTTTGCTTTCAGCACACCTTTTCCCCGATTCAGTAAAGGTTTTTCTCCTGCAAGGGAACTAAATTTGTTTTGGACAGAAAAAAAGACGAGTTTTGTGAAATTGAGGTGTAGGATTGGTGTAAAGGTGAACATTTTTCCTTAGCTTCAAAGTAAGTGAAATTATCGTGTACTTTTATTGTTTGAATTTTTTTTCTCCGTTTGATATTGAGGGCAGTGTCTGGCATTTGAGGGGTGGTCTCCAAAACAGGAGAAATGCATATTCTATTGAGCTACATTTCAGGCAGGAATCGTTTTCTCGACAGACAGTTTTGGAATGACCAAATATTTAGCTCTTAAAACAACGAAGGGGATTTGGAATATATAGTTGCATATTGCAATTGAGATAACCAGCTTTAACACTCGGGTAATTTTGGTGAAGCGAATGTCAATATAATTTGTTCAGTGGGGAAAATATTTGCACCACGTTTTATTCGGTTAACATTAAAAACTCCCTGCTCTGACAAACCTTCAAGAATGAAGATATCCCGCTTTCTGGTGATTTTGGCGGAGAGAATGTCAATATTAAGTGTTTAGTAGGAAAGATATCGGTCTCGCGTTTAATAGTGATACGGCGAACGTAAGTGACTGCCTGCTCCGATAATCCATCAAGAATTTCAGAATCGGGACAATTTAGTAAGTCGGGTTCTGAAATAACATGTGTTGTGTTCTGAATTGGTTGAATAGGTTGTCCTGAAAACGTTTTAGACAGGTAAAAACGATTTGTTTTGTATAGCATTCGATTTTTCGACATGTATGTGTGTCACTAGATCTTAGTTTCTTTGATGATTTCAGTGTCCCCAATTTACCTTGAAGCCTTTTTCAATTGCAAACGGGAATTTTGATCAGGACCTGATAGAATGAAGAATCGAGAAGTAGAAACAATGTTATCTATTTTAGTTGGGTTTGGCGAGTTTAGACTCTCGTCAGGGCGCGAAGATTGAAAATTTGAAGAATCCATAAATTGAGAAAATAAAATTCGAATCTGAGCCTGCACCGCCCATCATGGAGTCCCAACAAGGGAAAGCAGATTCCTGTACGTCAGGAATTCCTGTATTATTCGTCAGGACCTATACGTCCAGGAAAAATTCCCTGAGGCGACCTCCACCCTTGACGAGGTGCCATGGAAGCGGTCCATCACTTGAATCACTAAACAGCTCCAAACCCTAGAACCTGGTAACACCAGCCGATTGATACACCCGGAAACTAGATGTACCTCCCGCCTATCAGAAGCAGAGGCCAAGAGGCGTTGCTGATATAAGAGCCGCAACTCCGGTAGGACTTAATAGAATTCATAGAATGAAAGTCATTAATTTCCATTCCCCAGATATACGAAATTTTTTTCTTTGATCCATCTTGAGATTGTCGTTTATTTTACTTTCCCATGTAAGTAAATCATTTCTATTATAAAATAACTTAAAAGCCAGGTAAAATTAATAGCAACAAAGGGAATTTTTATTTAGTTTGTGGTTTGAGAGTCTCGTCGAAAACTTACATTATTCTTTAGCACTTATATCAGATAGTGCGTCAGGGCTGGTTGCGCCATCTAGGAATGATAATATTGCAAATTTATTAAAATAATAGATGATAAATCTTATTTTTATAAATTTATAGATGATAAATCCAAATTGTACTTGGTTTTGTTTTTCTCTTCTGCTCTTTTTTGGTGTGTGATTTTAAGAGATCGAGAAATCAAAAGATTGTTTTCTCTGTACGACACACACACGAATAAGTAAAAAAAAGTTAAAGAAAATAATTCCTTTTAAGGACAGCTTTGTTCTAATCGATTTTAGTGATTTAATAAAATGTAATTTTATATGGAAAATGCTTGGAATATGCTTGTGCTTCTTATATTTCTCTTTATAAAGTGCTAGTTTTTTTTTTTTATCAGAAAGTTTTCTTAAAATTTTTTTTAAAGGGACTGATTGATTCTTTCGTTTTTAGAAAGGGGTACGTTTTCTTGAAGCCCATTCACACAAAGATTTAATAACAATGTTTGGACATTTTTTAAAAATATACCCTACTGATTTACTTTTTGAAAACAGTTTTAGATGTTCCAAAAGGTGATGTGAACAGGCAGACATTCTAGAGTCGAATAAAGAACTATCTTAAAATATAAACTTATATAGTTTCTAAACACTTGGTGGATACTTTAGCTTTACAGACAACACCATGGTTAAGATTTCTTCCAAGTTAAAAGGGCACAATGCGTTTAGTGGCGGTAAATCATTTACTTTGGAGCTATCACAGTCATCCAAATTCAAAATTTCTTTACTAGTTCAAAAATCTAAACCTTACGCCGCCTGGCCTGGCTGGCCAAATGACGTCATAGGTGGCCAGTCACGTGGTGTAAATACCGCACGTTGCATTAGTGGGTAACTCCTGATTTCGAACTGACGGTCATTTCATACTGGCAACTGGCGTTTACGTTTACAAAAACAAGATACTTTCGATTTGCAATTAGACACTGAACAATTAATTTGTAAACAATTAAAACACATATGGTTTTGTTTTACAAGCTCAACTCTCTCATTCACTGACATTTTTAAATAATTTGGACAATTAGAAATATGGGGAATTTTAGCACATAAAAATACAATTTGAATCTTTTAAGCCCGAAACAAACACTTTTGACACAATTTTAGAATTTCTAAAATTAGTTTTACTTTTGTAAGTTACTTGTGCCTTCGTAAATTGACTTTCCACGCGATGCAACATAAATATCACACTCTTCAGCTAATTTTACTGGGGGGAACCAACTATCTGCTTGCCCTATACCTATGTGAGATGCGATTTCTCTATCCAAAGTTTGAAATAACTTATCGGAAACTATTAATTGCTTTAATGTGTCAAAATCCGACACTTTTCTTAATTTTAAATAATATTCATAATTAGTAGTTAACCGCGACGCAAACTGCACATACGATTCATTTAAGCGCTCAGCTTTCCTAAAATTATTTAAGCATGCTTGTGGTGAAGGCTCATACTCTCGCAACACAACTGACTTAATTGTCTCATAGTTTTTTATATCTTCACCACTTAAATAAGTTATTATATTAGAAGCTTTTTCTCCTAATAAATTTAACATAATCTCAGCTTTATATTTCTCAGGTACTTCTTTAATACTAAATGCGCGTTCTAAAGAATTAAAGAAAAACTCCACCCTTCCGGTCGAGTGGGGATTCTGACAGTTAAAGTTCTAACACTTTTTATTACTTGATCAATAGTATCTGGTTTGGCTTCACCTTCACACACTTCTGATTTACTTTCATTTTTAATTTTTGCGAGTTCTAATTCATTTTTAACTCGTTCTAATGTTATTTTTCCAGATCTATTTGCCGTTGCTACTCATTTTTACGATTGTCAATAATCGTGTTGGCAATGTCTTTAACCATGTCTGGTCTATTTTTAAACACATCACTTTGTTCAATTGCATCTTATAAATCTGAAATTGTTAATTTTTCAGATACTATCAAATTTATTTCTGCGGCAATGAGCCGCAAATCTTCTTTTTAACACCTTTAAACATGTTTGCACAAAATATTAAATATATGGATTTCCACTTACTTCTTTTACAAAGCTTTTCACTTGACACAACACTATCCATAGGTTTGAGCCACTCTCCGGCTCATAAGGACCAAAATGTTCTCGTCAAAAGCACTGACACATGTTCTCTTAGCGGACTGTATCACACACACACAATAAAAACCAAAGGTTTAAAACTTAACAACTTTATTTACGCGACACAGGCACAGCCACTCGCAGCCGTGATGTTCTCTCTTGCCACTCGGGCGTTACACTGATCAGACTCACACTTATGCGCTCGGAGGCGCATGTGTACACACACTTTTTTTCGCCGCTAGGGGTATCCTTGCGCGTTGGCGCGAACAAGGCATATTTATGTTACAATTCATGCACATAACACGTATATTCACACATTTATACAAACATGCATCACATAAACATACGTATACCACCTACATACACATTTATGCACACGATCATACATCGCATGCACATAAGCTATACACATGCACACATTTATCCGTGCATATCATACACATACATAAGCTATACAAATGCACACATTTATCTGTGCATATATATATGCACATACATGCCTACATATCCACATTCAATCACACATAAATAAATATGCACTTGTAGCACACATAATCATGCTTACTTAAAAAATAACAGATTAACATATTGCTCATACCATTACATGACTACTCGCAGAGAAATACATGCATATATCTTTATAAACATATATATATGTACAAGTATTAACATATAATTAAAACTAATTTTGAAAGGATTAAAATCGATTGGCAAAAAGCTGACTTTTGGCTTTCAAAAGGGTGAGTTTGGGCTGTTAAACCTGCGCATTTTTTAAAGGCTTTTCTGTGTCTGTGTGTGTATATGCACAAAGAATTTTATTTAAATATCAATAGCTTTATTCATTGGAAACATGTTCCATTTTAAAATGGCCGTCAATCCTATAGTTGTGGTTGTAGCCAGATAATGCATTAGCATATGGAAAACTATCAATACAGATTTGTGAACAACTATTCTCATTAAAATCGACAAATAAAAGTCATTTGTTTCATCATTATTGATCCTGCCTACTATATGAACCGAACCAAGTTCTAAAACACTTATTCAATCGTTGTAATGTCATTTAACGAATACTTTATTATATATTTTTTAATATACACTGAAGTGACAAAGTCATGGGATACCTCTTAATATCGTGTCGGCCCTTCTTTCGCCCGGCGAAGTGCAGCAACTCGACGTGGCATGGACTCAACAAGTCGTTGGAAGTCTGCTGCAGGAATATTGAGCCATGCTGTCTCGATAGGCGTCCATAATTGTGAAAGCGTTGATGGTGCAGGATTTTGGGCACAAACAGACCTCTCGATGATGTCCCATAAATGCTCGATGGGATTCATGTCGGGCGATCTAGGTGGCCAGATCATTCTTTGGAATTGTCCAGAATGTTCTTCAAACCAATCGCGAACAGTTGTGGCCCGGTCACATGGCGCATTGTCATCCATAAAAATCCCATCGTTGTTTGGGTACATGAAGTCCATGAATGGCTGCAAGTAATCTCCAAGTAGCTGAACATAAGCATTTCCAGTCAATGTTCGGTCCAGTCTCACCAGAGGACCAAGTCCATGCCATGAAAAAACAGCCCACACCATTACGGAGCCACCACCAGCTTGAACAGTGCCTTGCTGACAGTTTGGGTCCATGGCTTCGTGGGGTCTGCGCCACACTCGAACCCTACCATCAGCTCTTACCAACTGAAATCGTGACTCATCGGACCAGGCCACGGTTTTCCATTCATCTAGGGACCAACCGATATGCTCACGTGCCCACGAGAGTCGCTGCGAGCGATGTCGTTCTGCCAGTAAAGGCACTTGAGTCGGTCTTCTGCTGGAATAGCCCAAGAAAGCCAAATTTCTCCGCACAGTTCTAACAGACAAGTCCCTTGTACGTCCCACATTGATTTCTGCGGTTATT
The DNA here is from genome assembly GCA_021605095.1 of Caerostris extrusa. Lineage (NCBI taxonomy): Eukaryota > Metazoa > Arthropoda > Arachnida > Araneae > Araneidae > Caerostris > Caerostris extrusa. The sequence continues at coordinate 45,061 of BPLR01018955.1, forward strand.
TGACGCAGTGTTGCTTATCTGTTAGAATTTACGACTCTTTGCAGACGTCGCCAGTCTCGGTCGTTAAGTGCAGGCGGTCGACCACTGCGCTGTCCATGGTGGGATGTTATGCCTGAAATTTCATACTCTCGGCACACTCTTGACACAGTGGATCTGGGAATGTTGAATTCCTTAACGATTTCCGAAATGGCATGCCCCATGCGTCTAGCTCCAACTAACATTCCGCGTTCAAAGTCTGTTAATTCCCGTCGTGCGGTCATCATCACGTCAAAACCTCTTCACATGAATAACTTGAACAGAAATGAAAGCTCTGCGAAAGCACTGCGCATTTATACCTGTTCTACGCGATGCTACTGCCATCTGAAAATTTGCATATAGATATCCCTTGACTTTTGTCACTTCAGTGTATATAGGGATTGATGTATGCTATGTATAGGGTTGATATTTTTCAGTGGCCATCTCTCCAGTTACACTGAATGTGTCAATGCTATCTCATTTCTTATTACTTTTAAATTATTTAAAAGGAAAACTGATGCAAATTCATTCTGAACTTTATAAAACTAATGACACGATAAATAACCCGATATGGCGCAATAGAAAATCACGAAGCGATAGTAGAAAGCAATCGTATGGTTCTATTTCAATGGGTGGAATCAATAATATTGACTTTACAAAAGATAGCGTTCGTTTTATATACGTCCAGTACGTTCCAATGGAATTTTAAACCCAAATAGCAATGTAGATATCAAATAAATAAATAGCACGCTTTTCAAATATAAGATGATTTTGCATTTAAAATTGACTTGAATTTCCTCCGTTTCTGGTTGTATGTGAAAATTCCACTTGTATGTGAAAAAGTCCCGCGAAGTCAATCTTGCTTCTTCAATTTTTTTTTTTAATAAAAATTACGAGCAAAATAACCGGAAGAATCGTTTGCTTTTCTTTTCGATTGCCATTCGTTTTTTATTAAACTGTTGAAGGCATTTTGCAAATTGTTTAACTAATTTAAGAGGGTTATATACATGCTGGTTTTTTTTTCCCTCATAAAATTCCCATTCTAAAATTTTAAACATTCTAATGCTATATATAATTTATGAATTATTTAAGAATATTTTGATTTCGGGAAAAAGCACATATTTTACTTTCTCTTTTGGAAAAAACAAACTTAAAATTATACGTTAAACGGGCGAAGCGGCGTGGTGGATAGTACTTTGTTACCTAAAACGAGAGAAAGAATGGTTTTCGTGAACTAATTATAAATGAAAGAAAGTGGCTTTGCGGTCAAATGGAGATACTCGCAATGAGAACGACCGACTTGTCTCGTTCTCTCGACTGGACACGGCTAAACTCAAGAAGTTGTGTTCGAAACCAGACCAGTGAAGTCGATAGCTCAAATACCAATGTTGGGAAGAAATCCAATAAATAACCGCAGACCTGAAAGTTATCCCATTGTCACTCTTTCCTTGGCAGAATTAGTTCGAAACTGAAGTAGAAAAATGGTGGTACAGTAATGAAGCAGGATCCCCATGTTGCCACGCTTAATCTACTACTTATTCGCCTCTCTGACGATGAATGATAATAGATCAAAGTGCCGTGTGGCTAAAAAAAAATATTAACTAATATCGTGTGCTTTTTTTTTTTCTTCTTTTTTTTAATGCAGCTGGCAAACACTTAGACAGCTGTCTTGGATGCCTTCAGGCAAGCGTTGCACAGGCGTTACTCCCTTTGCAATTTCCCAGGGGGTGCGTGTAATTTGAAGATCAGCCATGGACGTGGAGTAACACTACCCCCGCAACGCTCTACGATCCTATTAGAACGGGACCTACGGTTTACAGTGGATTCCGAACCACGACAAACAGCCATGAAATCGCCGGGGCTCGAACACGAAACCTGTGGCTCCCAGCGGCAGACACTCGGCCATTCAAGCCAGTGTTCTAAAAGGTTAAGGTTTGAAACCGTTGGCACAACTCGACAGAGGCATTAGGGTGATTGCGACAGCATGTAATATAAATATAATTTCTGGTGAAAACTTTTTTTTAAGATTTTCCATAATACCATATGCATTGAATTCTTCATTTATATTTCATTATGTATACATTTATAAAATTCTTTATTATACATATAATTAAGAATATACAATAATTATTTTTATTTTCTTTATTTATATATATCAAATTTAGACGATAAGGCTTAGTTATATATATTACCGTTATAGCGTGGAATCGGTTATTTCATAAAATAACTAGGTATTCTATAAAATAACGAATTGAATGAGTTAAAAAATATGCAAAAATTATTTTAAACTCATGTTTGTGAAAATTGCAACACCATGAAGGTGTCGTCATAATTGAATGAAATTTAATACACAGTTGAGTGGTAGTGGTACAAATAAATGATTAAATATTCAAAGCAAGCAAACAATAACAAGAGATCGCAATCAGTATTTTGTGTAGCCACCACGCTCCGCAATAAGTGCTGCTACACGACGTGGCATGGAGTCAAATAAATTTTGAATGTCTGCCTGAGGAAGAGCATTCCATATTGTTTGTATGAGCACCCAAGGTTCGTCGGCAGAAGCAACAGGACGAGGATCACGAGCGAGACGCCGACCAACGAAATCCACACATGTTCAATCGGCGACATATCCGGGGAATACGCAAGCCAATGAAGAAGCTGTACCTGCCGCGTTGCAAAGAGGATTGAACAGTTTGATTGAGGGCGGGCATTGTCCTGTTGAAATACAGCGCCTGGCAAGCTTTGAAGGAAGGGAACAGCATGGGGCTGTAGAACTTCACTGATGTACCGGTTGCTGTTCAGATTGGCCACAATTCTTAGCAATTGAGATCGTCCATGATATGCTATGGCACCCCAGACCATAACTCCGGGTGTTCGTCCACTGTGGCGTTCGATAATGCACTCCGGAAGGTGGCGTTCACCGGCATAGCGTCTGACACGAATGCGGCCATCATGGTACCACAAATTAAAGCGGTATTCGTTAGAAAACACGACATGCTGCCAATCAGCACGCCAGTCTCTATGCTGAGCGGCCCATTGTAGCCGCAGGCGGCGATGGTTTAGCGTGAGAGGGATCCTGTATAAAGGAGTCCTTGCGCGCAGTCCCCGCTGCAGCAGACGTCTACGAATTGATGAAGCACACAATGAAACACCTGTAGCTATTGACCACTGTACTGCCAATTGTCTAGAGGAAGCTGTACGGTCCGTCAGCGCCATGCGGACCAGGTGTCTATCATCGCGAGCTGACGTCACATTTCGGGGTCCACTCCCGGATTTCCGAGTTGTCCGACACTCGTCCGTCCACTGCTTCCAAAGACGTATCACTGTGCTGCTGTTACGGTGCACACGAGCGGCTACTGCACGATAAGACAATCCAGCTTCACGAAGGCCGATGATTTCTCCTCGTTCAAACTCTCTTTCGTCAAAGAGACATAAGTAACGATTGAGCTAACGTTTACCACTAGCAGATAACCACCGATAACCATACACGCCTCGCTACAGCTGTTTATTTATTCGGATCCATCCGCCGTTCAGAGGGCGCTGCTCAGCATACGCATGCGCTACGGATTTGAAATTCTAATCCTTTGCATATCATGCGCTAATTTGCATTTCCTGAAAATTTCAGCTCACTCGCGTAAGTCCTTCATGGTGTTGCAATTTTCACAAACATGAGTGTAAATTAACTCGCATCATTAAAATATTTTTAAAAGCTTTCTTTTGAGGAGCCGAGAGTTTTATTTTGTCAAATTCAAATTTACATTCATTTTTCTGCTGAATTAATTTTTTTTTATTTACTAATTACTCAATTATATTATGTGTAAAAAAAGCTTGTGAAAGAAATTTAAACGTGATCAAGAACACGAAAAACCACGCTCCCCTAAACGATACTCATATATTTTATGGGTGAAAAATTGGAGATGATACTTTAACTGTCTATCAATAATTATTCTATGAAATTATGTAGTTATTCTATGAAAGTTTGTAATTAATAATTATACACTTCAAACGACGTGGTTAATTATTTCGTGAATTAAATACCTAATCATTTTATGGAATAGCAGAATTATACAATTTGGCGGCGATATATAATATTTCACGATTTTTTTTTTTTTTAATCGAATGAGCTACTCCTATTTTAGTTGAATACCTGTCTCCACTTAGCATCTTCATGCATATCTACCCACGGAGACCTGCGCTTGGATTTAAAAATAAATGAACTATTCAACACGATTGCAAATGTTGATTTTGCAAAATACCGATTTCATTGCTACAGTCTTCACAAATGATGAAAATAACATTTTCCTAATTTAATGCATACGTTTATTATTTTTTTTTTTTTTTCGAAATTTTTATCACAATAAGTTAACTTAAAAAAAAAAAAAAAAAAAAAAAAATTTACTAAAATGGAAAAAAATATTTTTTATTGAAGTTTATTAATTTAAATATCTCAAAAAAGATAAAATACTGAATTAGTCGAAATTTTTGTTTATAATAGCAAATGCCAAATGCACGCTGTTTTGTTTCACAGCTGTCGATGGCAATGAGCAATTTTGAACTGCATGCCATATATGTTGCTGTTTTAATGCAGCTGTCAATACAAAGACAGTTACTCTTTATGTCATAAACAAGGGCTGTTACTCATTACCCAGGGGTTATGTGTAGCTTGAATATATGCTACGGATGCGAATCGCACTAACCCCGCAACGCTCTATGATCCCATTAAACCGGACCTACGGTTTAAAGAGGACTCCGAATCATTACAAACATCCATGGCACCGCCGGGATTCGAACTCGAAATCTGTGGTACCGAGCTCTAGCCACCAGGGCCCGCATGCGGCATCTTTTATGCATGAAACGAATCCCTCAATATAAAACTGAAGCAGGGTTCATAAGGTGTGTTGAAAACGTTGCTTTTTATAGCTGTCTGTATCCATTTTATAAGAATATTTATTTCAGACAGACAAGCCTTTTTTTTTTTTTGTAGAAAATAGATAGATTTTAGAATGTGTAACACGATATTTTAGCGTCAAATTTTCTTAGCATCAACACTTTTATTCTATAACCGAGAAACTGAAAATTTGAGGACACAGACTTCAAAAATTCGCACCAATGATGGCGGGCTCGTCTTTTAAACGAGTCAACTCGGTGGCTAGATGCTTCTTATCTAAAATAATGATTGAACTATTAGTACGTGAGTTATAGCATTTTTAGTAAGTCAACTTTTGTTAGTTTGAAAAAATGGATAAAAAGGAATTTCGTGTGTTAATAAAGCATAGCTTTTTTGGCAAAAAATAAATAAATACTATTGAAGCCAAGGCTTGGCTTGATAAACATTATTCGGACTTTTGCACCAGGAAAATCAACCGTAGAGAAGTGGTTTGCTAAATTTAAACGAGGCGAAATGAGCACCGAGGACGATACACGCAGTGGACGCCCCAAAGAGGCTGTTACCGAGGAAAACATCAAAAAAGTCCACAAAGTAATTTCTGATAATCGTAAAGTGAAGTTGATTGAGATAGCTGAGACCCTAAAGATATCAAAGGAACGTGTTGGACATATCGTGAATGAATATTTGGATATGCGAAAGCTCTGTTCAAAGTGGGTGTCGCGCGAGCTCACAATCGACCCAAAATAACAACGAATGGATGATTCTAAGCAGTGTTTGCAGCTGTTCAATCGTAATAAACCCGAATTTTTGCGTCGATATGTGACAATGGATGAAACATGGCTCCATCATTTCACACTGGAGTCCAATCGACAGTCAGCGAGTGGACTGCACGTGATGAACACAAAAATGCTGTAATATTAATAGTGCAACAGCTGCCAAATTGATACACGTGTCTTTTGAAGGTTAGGGCTAACTAAAAATCATATGGATTTAATACTAGTAGTGACATCTATGTGTCAGCCTACGACCTTTTCAGCCCACCTGTTATAACTAGTGGCGCAACATATCGAAGGGAGACCAAGAACTATCGGTTTTTCAAATGACCTGTACTTGCGATGCCACATCAAGACTCGCAACTCCATCTCACCTTAGATCCGAGCTTAGTTCTGCTACAAAAAGAACGGTATCGACACGATAGCCAACAGAAGGGAGCCGGCAGGGACGTATTTTCCTATAGGCTAACTAGGCTTCAGCCTAGGGCCTCAAGATCAAGAGGGGCCTACATTCAAATTGACAGCAAAATTAGAATGACACTATTCTAAAAACAGTAAACACTAAATCGAAAATAAGGAGAAATTATGAAATAAATTTATCTGAATTGAATTTGCTTTAATCTTCAATGCATTGAATATATTTCAATTAACTTAATAGAAAATATGATAATTTTTATTGCATATTTTATTTTCGTAGTCAAAGATTTTTATTATTTGAATTTTGTTTCTTTGTTAATGTTGTGTGTTATGTTTGATGAGTTATTGTTACAAATACTTTTAGGGTGCTGAGAATAAATGTCCAAATAAATGTTTTCGACTTTTTTATTTATTAACCGTGAAACATTTTTATAAAGATTGGTACCCATCACAACATGTTTCATTTAACGTATTGATTAACGCATTTTAGTATCTCTCCTGTAATTTACAAATTTAAAAATGGGAGGTAAAAGGGCCTCATAAGTGGAATAGCCGAGGGCCAAGTTGTTGTTAACTAATATTCCGCAAGTAGCCTTTTTCTGCAGTATTCGTCTAGCGTTCACTAACGTTATTATTAATATTACAGATTCTTTTTTAGAATCAAACATTTACATAAATTTTATCAAAACAAAAAAAAAATTATTAAAATATTAGGTAAAACACCAATTATTATTTAAATAAAAGGTAACAATTAACGGAACGTAAAATCTTAGATATGATTATAGTGTTCAAATTTTTAATGAAATATTCAATGATAGATTTATATTTTTAATACGCTTTTATTAGTTTCACCTGTATATTTGTTTATAACTGACTCTTTGGGCTCGATTTTGCCCTACTTTAAGCGATCAGATTTCATTTAAACGTTGTAGACTCATCAAGGACCGACGACACTAAAATATTTTGATAAGTTTATTATTATCTCATCATGATTAGGATCGCCAGGATGAGTGATTTTATTTTAACTTATGAAGAGCAATTTAACCCATGTAGAATGAAAGTACCCAAGACATTCAAACCTACGTGGGACAGCGGCACAACGGATAACGCGCCTGACTACGGATCAGGAGATTCCCTGTTCGAATCCTGGTTGGCTCGACCTATTCGCATTTAGCCTTTGTTTTACTCACAAATTATTGTAAGAACTATCGTTCCAGTCCTCCGTATCGGGACCTCATTTAAATATTATAGTTAAAAAACACGCTTTTAGAGTTAATCAACTAAAAGTAAAAAATAATTGTTAACATAAGAATAAAATGACTGACGAGAAAATGAATGCCACTGTTCTAAAAGCGTGGGGTGCTTTGTATGATATTTTTAAACCAGCTCTGCATTTCCGAATGAAACTCGTGAAAAATTATAACGATTGATATCGAGCACCCCACGCTTTTAGAACAGTCATTTTATACTTATGTTAACAATTATTTTTTACTTTGATTAACTCTAAAAGCGTGTTTTTTAGTTTTTTTTTTAAACTATAATTTATTTTGGAATGTAAGCATAGGTTCTTGCCGTATTAAAAGCGCAAACCACTGCTCTCTCCTTCTCCGGATACCTAATTGTTTCGTCCATCTTGTTCCCAATTTTTTTTTTATTATTTCCAATGGCAGATTATGAAAAGTTACAGCAAAACAACAACAAAACATGCTGAAACAGAGTTCATTAATCAAACAGTAATGCCAAGTTGCAGATCTTTTAGTCACTAAAAAGTGTTACCAGGTGCATCACGGAGAGGTAGATCTTCTGCGCACCCTGTACCCAATATTGCTCTTCTTTCCCACTGGTTATGATTTGTTTACAACAAAGGCCGCACTCTGTACTTCTTTTTTTCACCCTCAATGCTGCTGCTTGAATAGTCGAAACGTTTTCACCCCCCCAAGATCTGTTTTTCCAATCGCTCATTTGCAAATGACCTTGAACGATTCGCAGATTACTATTTCACTCTCTCTTAACAAACTGCTCTGAAACGTTTTTTATATTTTTAACTTGTACTCCTTTTTTTCAATTAGATTAACCTTTTGAAAGTATTTTTGTTTTTATTATTTAAGTTCTCTTTACTTAAGATCTCTTTTAAAACTACGTTCAGTTTGCAATTATTCAAAATCCTCTTTTTACTTTATTATTTTATTTATTAAATTATAATTACTAAATACTTTATTGAAAAGAAAAAAAAAGAAACTTCTTTTCTCCATTTGTTATTATCTCTATTTTAATTGTTTATTTCTAATGCAATGGGCTTAAAGCTAAAGTAACTTCCCTTTCATATGCAAAGGAGCTAACTGTTACCTAGCAACCAAGGAGCTCCGTCAAACTACAAATCGTCGTCCCCAATATTGGCAATTGCCAACTGGAGTACCGTTTACGGAGTACCAATGGGGATAGACCCCCTTAACCACCTCATCTTAATCCCATCATTTATGGGAATTCACTTTAAGAACTAGAGTCGCCATGAATACATTAAGGGAAAAACACAAATTCAAATCCACCAACATAATTAGTTTCGTAATCGTGTAAATGACATTTATTTAGTGCAACATTTGTAATACTGTTAAAAAATTGTGATAGAATCAATATATTATAGCATCTACAACAGATATTACTAATAAAATTATCAGGAGAGCCAGACGAATTTCCAGTTCTTCAGATATTAGAAAAGTAAGAAAATTAATACAGCGACAATTTCTCCACAAGTTCTTTATGTTATCAACATTAGTAGAAACCACCTTAATAATCAATATGCATATATATATATATATATATAATGATCCGTCTAAAGAGTGTGATTTATAAATGTTGGAGGAAAAAAATGATTTATAAATGTTGGAGGAAAAAAAATATATATAATTACATCAAAAATACATTTTTTTTTTTTTGTTGCCTGCAAACCTCCAATTGAAACTTCTATAACTGAATAAAGCTGGCTTTCCATCAGATACTAAAAACGCACGTTAGCCAATAAGAAGACAGAATGGGACGGAGATCCTCTTTATGACAAGTTGACGCTCTTCGACGTACTATGTTAGTATTTGGTGGAAATTCAGCTTTAGAGCTAAGTACATACTTAACAATGTCAAAAGGACATTTATTTTAAAGGACTTTCATAGTTCTTTCTTCACACCTCACCTAGGGCTATGCAGCCACCTACCAGTTAGAAAGGTGAGGGTAGAACATCAGTGGGTCTCTTGTAGACTACGAACAGCCGACCGATGAGTTTTGAGGAGAGTCCAATGCCTTCCAGAAGGACTTTTATAGATAACTGCCCCGTAATTGCGTGTCTTAAGCGAGAAAACCCGGAAACTCCCATTAGGCAACCTGATTTTCAATAGGAGAAGATTTAAAAGCTATAGCGATCCATCTATGAAGGCAGTGACTGCAACGCCGCCGCCAGCGCATTCGAACCTCAGCCTTCCTACACACCAATTAACTGCTGATTTCATGCAAACACTCCCGTTAATGGAGTGATTACTGCGTATGGGAATTCTTTTTAGTAACAGCCATCAGGTGACAGTAAATACAAAAAAAAGATTTCTGTGGATCTTTACATACATGCGCATTAAATATCAAATCTTAATTTATCAGCCTTTAAACAGAAAAAAGTTATCACCTATAATTGTAAACCACTACAGCTTATAAAAAGCTATCTTGGATCCACTATGTAATATTTTTCATTACTTAGAAGGGGGAAAGGAGGAGGAAAGGTGTCATGTCTTACAAACATAGCATATATGTGCTTAAAATGTGCCATTTACTTTTTTTCAGTTACTGTGTAATACTTTGGGTACTATCTTTAAAGGATATATGTATTTTGGTATTATACCATTACAGTTGTAAAAAATACCTTATTGAAAAACTCTTTTTGCAAATAAATGAGTTCAACAAAACTCACTGAATTTATTTCCAATGAGTTTTGTACTTTTAAATTACAGTAAAGTTTCAGGAATTTTTTTGGCAGGCTACTGTCTCTGGGTTTTAAAAAGCCTACCAAACGCAAGGCATAAAGCATCTAATCGCAACAGATACATACGTTTTATTTAACAAAAAATCATAACTAAAAGAAATGTAAACAAAACATAATTGCAAACCAGGTAATGCAATCTACATGAAATACTCACTTAGGATAGAAAGACAACCAACTTGAAAAGAGAATATAACCAATCGTAGCGTCAGGACACTGGCAAGAAAGTATCAGAGATATAAAATCTGACAAAATACAGGGAGTGTACAGACATTTTAGACTTTCCATGAATCAAATTTAAAAGAACCCGACCAGCATCATTAAAATTATTCGTTGCTTTATTATGTCACTGAAAAATGGTTCGCAAAAATCTATTGAATCTAATCGAGAATCAAAGTATTTTGGCTCTTAACAAAAAAGAAATACATTTATTCGATTAACTAAAAAAAAAAAAAAAAAAATAATTCTCTTATAACAGAATATGCAAAATAAGTAAAGTAGAAAAATAAGATGCCAAAATTAATTCGGATTATTATCAGAAATATTTTAACTTATTTTCAAAGAAGATATTTCATCACTATACTCAAACAATCTTCCACTATATATTGCTTATATATATATTCATCAACACAAGGCTACCAGTCATACCTCAAAAATCTCCTGCTCTATAAAAACTGTTTTTATGGGTATTGAAAAAACAATAAGAGTCATTGGATTTACTTTACAAATTCTTCTAAATCCACCGTTAAAAATTACAGAAAAGAATTAGGGATTTCGTATAAAAATTCCATTTGGGAGCCAGAAACTTTTTGGCCAACTTCCATTTCTGAAGGATTGGGTGTTGAACTCATTAATTTTTTTTTTTTTTTTAAAGGTATTAGTTACAGATCATAACTATATAATGAAGGTGATAGATTTAAAAAGAAATCTTAAACATTATTATCTTTTGTTACATTGCTTAGTGGCAATAAAAGGAATGTAAGAAAGGATTTTAAAAATCCATAACTTAATATTAGAAATGAAAGTTATATAAAAAAAAATCTTTGATACCATTTTTATATTCATACACATTTATTAAAAATAAATGTAAAGGATTACAATTAAAATCAATATATAAATAATAATCAGCAAAAAAATATTTTTTTTAGTTTTTTATTTTCAAGATACAGGAAATTTTTGAATGAAAAAAAAAAACAAAAACAAATTTAATTAAAAAAAATTAATTCATTATAAAGCGCATCAGTATTCAACCCATTTTCATAGTTCTATTACATTTTCCCTTTGCATGAAAAGTGCAACTGACAAACCAATTAATTATAGTATTCTTCGACACAAGATTTATCTTTTAAAACTTTGATAAAAATAGAAAATTATACATGGTAACATATAATTTGGAATTGTTAAGATATACACAATTAAAATCACTAATATTACCCAATTTCAAGTATTTCAGACAAACAAAGTCCTATTAAGAGAAAAACACTCAATAAAAAAAATTATCACACATTTATTTGAAATATCAGAACAAACTTCTTTGGCTGCTTGTATGAGGTATGGATTGTCTTTGCACCACAGTTATTTTCATTTTAACATGGAAAATATTTGAACTGAATGGTTGAATTCAATAAGTTGTTAACCTGCATCAAGATGAGTGAACTGCAGATCATGTGGTTCGCTCACTAGTTACTATAAAAAAATAACTAAGTCAATTCATAAACTGATAGGCATATAAACTTTTTATCTTTACTTTTGCCATTTATTTGTGAGCTGTACAAAATCGTGGAAAAAAAAATCCAATAGCACTTGTTGTGATAGAAACCTCCAAAAGGAACTTGGAGATGCTTTTGAGGGAAGTAAAAATCGGCACAAATGTCGTCTTCAAAATTATGACCTCATATAAGTCTTATTGTACTATATGATATTCCAACAGATTGGATGCACAGTTTTTATTTATACAAGCACAGGAGATCATAGTGAAATGGGGTGCAAAGGAAATCAGAGAATTGTTCTCGGAGCAGCAGCCACATTAAAAACACTCCCATTGTTAAATAATAGTAATAAAAAAAAAAAAAAAAAGGGAACAAGTAATGAAATAATACTAAACAAAAAAATTGCTCTATAAATTCCTGCAGCCAGAGGAATCACAGTTTATAATGGTCAGTTTGTAAGTCATTTTGCTAGCAGGAAAGTTATGAGCAGTTCAGTTCAGTGCAGCTTCTGAAGTTTTTTTCCCCCCCAACTTCCCTCCTCTGAAATTAAAAGGAGACATTTTAATATTTAAAATTAATAATGCAATTAGTCATGAAAAATCAACTTTTTTTTTGATAACAAAATATTCTAAGGCTTATATAATTAGATCACAACGCTTACATAAAAATATAGTTAGGAATATCATGCATAAAACCAAAATGAATAATATAACCCCCCTCAAAGTTGTTGATTAGAGAAGTTTAACCAAAGGAAAATCAGAAGTATAAGTGTCATAAATATTAATCCAATTAACACATAAGAATACACCATCTTAACACATATCATTTCTCCTTTAAAAATACTATCTCAGAAAACTCATAAGATCGACAAAATAATAAAAAAATAAAAATACCATTCTAATGATTTAATGATATTATTTAAAGCTATTTTTCATTTAAATTTATATCTTAAAGAAAATTGCAACTACATAATAAAAGAACAGAAACATTACCATATCATTTTAAAAATTCCAATTAAATATGTAATTGATTTCTTATCTACAGTCAATTAATAGTTTAAAACCAGTAAATCACAAGGCGTAAATACTACCACACTAGTGTACCCAAGATTCTACAAGTTAACATTAATATCAAAAGAATAAAACTAGAGAAAATTTTTTAAAAATATTAAAATTTTCATTAAACTATACTTTACTTGCAATTTTTCTCTATAAAAGTAATCCTTAAACATCTTCTTGACTTTTTCTCACGCAACGAGCAACTTTCCTTTTAAACTCTGTGTAATTTTCGCGCCATTCTTTCTGGAAAATAAGAGGGAAAAAAATAATTAAAAACTATAGTTAAGCAATTTGTCTTTTATTAAAAATAAATAGACTTACTGCTGCATCTACATTGGCAGGAGATTCATCATTAGGATCAGCCAACATGGAAATTACTGAAATTAAAATAGTTTCTACTGTATGGACAGGCAACCATCGTTCGGATGCTTTTTCGTAGCCAAATTTGTCATCTCCAGGTTCATGCAGAATTGATATGCATACATCGCCAGTTTTATCAACTGAAAGAAAGAGAACTTTCACATTAAATTCTTCTAATAAATTTAAAAATATATAATATGGTCAAGCTAACTGAAATGCTAATAGGTGCTAGGAATATTCCTTTCCATTGGAAAAAGAAACTTCTACTATAGTTGATTACAAAAATGATCAATCTCTTATTAATTTCAAACTAATATATTTTCGATTAAAAAGGGTACGAAACTTGATACCAAACCCAGGTTGGAGACTAGTGAAATTAGAAATAATTATGACAATCATATCAATAATTACAAGTGGGTTAATATCCACCAACTGCAGTAGTGTGGTATTTTCTATGAGTAAACGAACATTCATTGACTTCTGCAATTTAACTCCAACTGCTGGTGAGTGAGTAATGAATTGACACATCTCTAAAATGCAATGTTCAAATCAATAGTTGCCAGGGGATTCATTTATAATTAGTGTTAACACTTTTCTACTGATACTATATCTCAATACTGGAAATAAATTAATAGCAGTTACATTAATTTTTGTACCCATTACCTGAAGAACCCAAACTAATGAGGAGCATCGTATTATAATCAAATAATACTAGTCAGCAAAATAAAAAACTACATTGCATTTTAAAACACTATAAAAAATAATGACAATTTTAGAAGTATTAAAAGAATATCAAACTGCTGTTTTTTTTGTTCATAATGGACAAAAATAAACTAGTATTCAAATAATATAAAATATTAAACAGAAATAAAATAATCATTAATAATTAATTTTTCAATTATACTAACTATTTGGATGCCATATCTCTGTTATGAACTTCATTTTTGGTGGCCGTAGAGGATATTCTTTCGGAAAGTACAAATGAGCTTTGAAGAAGCCTCCTTCACTATGAATATACACAAATAAAACAAGATTAAAATATTTAACAATAAAAATTAAACTTTACTGGAACAGAATTATTTGATTGCCTTTTCACAAATATATGTATAACAAACTAAAATCACTTTATTGGTTAAGCTACATTAAGAAATAAGGAATTCTCAAAAAGTAAATCAATCAAAATAATACCAATTGATATTTTACTAACAGTAGAATGTGTTGTATAGGGAAACAATATAGAATGTGTAGCATGGCAGAGAGCAGACAAGCAAAGAAGAAATGAAGTCTAAGGACAAGATAAAAGCAATGACCATCATTAAGGAAAGGGGAGATAAACAGGGAAAGCTATGAGGAGGGCTGGTTTTGAAATTGAGCAGCGGAAGGTTTAGTTTGTGATTTAAAAAGATTGAGTATGCTGAGAGATTGAGTATGACTAGGCTAATACATCGAATGCCTTGTTAACATTTTAAAATCATATGTACTGCTGGTTTTCCACATTGATGTGTTAATAATTATTACAATCCTATGTTTCATCAATAAATGTTGTGTCCTGAGGTTGTTAGAAATTTCTTATCAACAGGATTATTTGTAAATATGTATATATTTTTTTAATAGAAAGTTCAACACTTTTCCTGATGAGTTATTTTTTTTCTATACACTATTTCATTTTATCCAAAATTTTGTTTTATTCATAATCAGAATAAACATTATATTTGGATAATTAACAAAGATTTTTCTTTATAAAAATAAATGAAGTATGCAGTTTAAATGACTCCAGTGTGATAAGTGACATGTTCGACCTTTGGGAAAAATAGCACAAAATATTACAATTCAAATCATTTAAGAACACGTAATCATTATTTTATAAAAAAAAAAAATCCATTTATCCATTTCAAAATAAATAGTTTTGTAATTATATATATATAAACATATAATAAACATATAAGGAGGTGTTTGAGACATAATGCTAAATTCTTACTACAGAGTGTCAGGTGGTCCAATTATAAGAACTTCCCATTTATAAATGTCATTATCATCAATCAAACCAGCAGAAAAACCTTCAACAGGATTTTTCTTCAATTCTAGACATAAAAATATATATGTATATTCTATTATATTTATTTCTATATATAAGAACTTAGTGTAAACAATTTTTTACTACAAATTAAGGAGGAATATTTAAGCATAATAGATTATACACACAAAATACAAATAGGAATATGCTTATTGCCGTACTAGGGGAGGGGCAAAAAGTACCCATTTTAAATGTATATATATTCCAAAATAAAGCTACCATTAATACAATAATAAGGCTTTTGCATAAAAAAGTTTTTGAATTAAAGATGGAACATGGAAGATGGACTGTAAAAATAAATGAAAAAAATTTAATTTTTAAATTAATTTCCGAAAATGAACAGACAAAATAGAAGCTGGCAAGAATTTTTACTAATAGAAGCTGGTAGGAATTTGATAGAATACTTCACAGGAAATTTTATATACATATATTTCTGCCCCCTAAATTAAATTACAAAAGTACATCTCTTCTGAAAGATCTATAAGGAAGGAGCTAGTATTATTAGAATTGTAATTCATAACATAAATAGTAATATTATTACATTTCTATAGTAGTCATCAAATTCTTATTCTTACTAAACTGTTGTCCTTCTTGTAAAAGCAGCATAATTTCATATAATGTGGAACTATTTTACAAGAATTTTAAAGATTTGTTTTCTTGTATAAAAATCCTGCAAATAACCTTTTATATTAAAGTAGAATAGAAATTATTATTAAAGAAGAATATTATATTTACTTACTAATGAATTAATTTTTAAAGAGTTAAAAGGAAAGTTAAACTAAACTAAAAAAAAGTAACTTAACTAAAGTTTTTAATACTATTTTACATTAATTTTTTTTTTTTTCATAATTTTGTTACAATCATTGTCGAACAAAATCTTCACTGAATTTTTAAATTAAATCACATTTGTAGTAGAAAAGTTTTCCAGTCTCTCAATTTTAATCAGTCTTTTTAGTCTCACTACTATCTGGAATAGATGGGTAGGTAAGTATTATTCAATGCCAATATGGGCAGATCTGGCTAAGGTGTGCTTTTCCTGGAATGGTGAATAACAGCATGCTTTACAGTGGCTAACAAAATACATTTAAATCTTAAAAATAAATTAGTATTTTTTTTTTTTTTAATTAAGTTTCTTTAAATATTCTAGGATTTGTTGATCTTTCAGTTTGAGATAAAAAAAAAAAGTTCAACGGGCCCACTTCTTTCTAACTTCCCTTATATATATATTTTTATAGCTTTAAACATAAAGGCAAGTTTGCTTATCAAATTAAGGATACAAAAATACAATGCTTACATAATTAATCCAACAAAAATAATAATCTATACCTTTTTAGTAATTAATTAAAATGAATTTTGCAAATTAGTTTTGTACTATATTTATAACACTAATTGGTTTAACAATGTCATTTATTTTTAGAATAAATATTTTAATTTTTTTTTTTCTCCCTACCACATTTGTGTTATTTCAAAATCATTAATTTCATAATCAAATTGTTAATTTCAAAATCATGTAATTGGACATTTTAGTTCCATCTTGATTTGATGAGTGGGACATTACATGAACACTTCATAAAATTTAATCACACCATTGAATGAAAATTGCTCATTTAAATTTTAGTGAAAGGTTTATGTTCTTCTAAATATTATTAGAAGGATATAACCTTCAGTTATATTTGAAATTAAAAATTTTTTTTTAATTTTGAAATTTTAAGTTAAAACAGACTTAAAAACTCTAAGAAGTTACAATTAATGATAATTTACACAAATAAACTGGTTTCCTAATCTCAGAAACACATTGGCAAATAATATATAAACATATAGCCTGCTCTATTATTTACAGATTACTCAAATAAGCATTCTTATATTGCTATCATTGTTTGGTTTAAATTAATAGAGGAACAGATCTTGCAATACTCTACAACTATAGATCAACAGCATAAACAAAATACTTCCAGATTTGCCTAAAAATTTATAACATTCTGTTTTCTTAAAAATAGAAGTATAATAATAACAAAAGAAGTTGTACTTGTTTGGTAATAGTCAAAAAGGATAATAAAATTCAAATTTAAATGAGTAAAAAGTCCATTTAGAAGACTAGCATAAAATTTTAAAAGTTAGAAAAACATGATAATATATAACTACAGAAAGAGGGAGAGAGAAATAACAAGATAGAAAACAAAAAAATATTAGTTTTTCTCTAAAAAAAAAAAAATATTTTTTTGTTTTTTAAATTTATAAAACCTATAATTTTTCAATAAAAATATAAAAATTTAACAATATTATATACAAATATTTTAATATGGAGGATACAATCTCAATGATATATATATATATATATATATATATATGCCTTCTAAAAACCCTATTCATTCATAGATTAAATTGTATTTTTATTACTAAAAATTAGGAAAACTTGTATTACATTATCTATGCAATGGACAAAAAGTCACTACACAAGCAGATAAATTTAAAATAAGCAGGATATATTTTAATAGCAAAATGTTATAAATAGGTTACAAATTAAGCTATACAGAAAATTAGTCTATTTATAATTGTACTTATATAGCAATAAAAATTATAGTAAATTTATAAAACGTATTGCTTTTGTGATTTAATTCCATATTAATTTTTATTAAAAAAAAAAGAAGAAATTATATTAAATGCCTTAGTAATAATAATTTCAATTAAGTAAATAATAAATGTCTGTTTTACTAATTTTAAAAATTATTTTAATTAAGAAAATATGTTTAACACATATGTTAGATCTCCATGTTATAAAAATTAGCTTTAATTTTTTTTTGGAAATATAAGTAAACTGTACTACATTTTACACAAATACAGGTTCTAAATATTATTAGTAATTTCAATAAAGTATTTGCAATAGTTTATAAAAAGTTAATCTATTAACTTATGTATAATTCATATTACATTAACAAAATTTAATGTTTTGTAATA
This sequence comes from Caerostris extrusa, assembly GCA_021605095.1. Lineage (NCBI taxonomy): Eukaryota > Metazoa > Arthropoda > Arachnida > Araneae > Araneidae > Caerostris > Caerostris extrusa. The sequence goes on from BPLR01018955.1 coordinate 63,325, forward strand.
AATCTTTCAATTCGGAATCAAAATTTTTATTTTTAGAAAATAGCATATGCACACTTAAATGTTAGTTCCAGAAAATGCAAAAGATATACTATAAATAGTAAAAAATTATTTATGGATATTTATTTATAATATTTATAAATATTATATTTAATAAGGTAGAATGATCAGCAAAAAATCATTAAAATACGTTTTTCTAATCATTATTTAAAATATGTTTTTATAATAATCTTTTGTTTATTACCAATTGTATTTTGCATTTTTTTTTTTAATATGAAAACAATTGTATACTAATTTTGGGGTACTGAACACAAAAATGATAGCAAGAATTGACAATTTTCTTAGAAGGTCAATTCCCTCAGTTTTTGAAATATATAAATTTACAAATTATAATAATTTGTAGATTATATTGTAACATTTATAAAAGAAATATATTAAAACATGTCTATGAAATACTAATGTATATTAATATTAAAAAAAAAAAGTTAAGATACAGATACGTGGTTCCCAAGACATTAATTTTTTTTTTTAAGAACTCTATATAGCCCTATCGAGTAAAACTTTTGGTGCTAATTAGTTTGCAGGAAACAATATTAATCTGGTTGTAAACACTGTTTTCTTCCTTGGTTCTACAAATAAAAATTTTTTGTGCGAGAGAGAAACTATTTCAGCGAATTTGTGTTTCAGTTAAAAGCATTTTATTTTTAGAGTTGTGATGTCACATATGTGGATTAATTCTGCTAATAACTTCACGAAGACTATGTAGAAAAGTGACATTTGAATATCAAAATGTTTCATAACTCCCTTTAACATCAAAGGCATATTAACTGCAAAATTAGAGACAAGGAAAAGTCCTGGGCCCACATTATATGCTGTAATTTTTACACAAGAAAATTCAATAATAAAGCTTTGAAGCAAAAAGAAAATGATAATGCCATTTACCCTCTATGATTTGGAGCAAACAAAGCAATTATGTAAATAAATGACTGTTACTTTTGCATGATCCAATCTCTGTAACAGAATCATGAGAGAAAAGAAAAAAAAAAAGTTGAAGGTACAGTAGCTGAATATACCATTTGCTATACGACCCATTTCCTTGGTAAAGAGTTTCTCATTCTGGAAACTCCAAATGAATTTTTCATTTAACAAGAGAAAAATCTAAAATCAACTTCATGTGATGTTCTATAGTCTTTTAGATCTAATGATAAATATTATGATACAGAAGCTATGGAAAACAACTTCCATACATTCTGGTTGAACACTTTATCATTACTGAAAGAAACTTATGAAAATTTTCAGCATGTGTTGAATTGTCTTCAATACAATGAGCAGAGCTGGCATATTGTGATTTGAAATTGGTTAAGATTCATGGGTCTTCCTTGTCGTTAGGGCATATAAAATACTGTTGCTCTTTATGCACAGTCAAAACTTTGCACTCTGTAAAAAAACACAACTAATTAAAAAACATGTTATTAAAGTGAATAATATGCAAAAATTCACCATTAACAGAGGAAGGGGGATCCCTAGCAACACTCATGTACATAAAACTTGGCTTAATGAAAATTTTTGTGAAAGCCACGGATACAAGAGGATCAGCCTTCAAATACTTAAATAACAAATTTCGGGCAGTCAATGAAGTTAAACTGAAATGGGAAAGTTTATTGGCCCACAAATCTACATATTTTTGAGGATGCAAATTTTTATATCATGCTCAAACAGGATGAAGAAAGAGGCTTGGAAAGTTTTCCCTCTTGTATCATAATTTCTTAAGAAACATGAAGTCATAAGACTATAAGAAATTAATGATGGACATGTTGTCTGCATACTGTTGCTCTATATCCCTAAAAATACATTTTTCCTCCAATGTCATTTAAGACTTCTTTCCTGAAAACTGTTAGCAATGAGCAAGGCAAGTGTTTCCCCCAGGATTTTGCTAAAATAGACAAAAAATACCAGGAAGTGGTCCACTACATTGTTAGACAATTTTTAATGACTCTGAGAAAATACATAAGCAACAATACAAGTGACTCCATAATATACTGTAAATAGGTTTGATGTATTTTTAACACATTGCTTCATATTGAAAATATTAAATTACAAATATTTTAGAAGTGGATACCAATTTCAAAATTTTTATTGTCATATTTGTGTTCAACGACCCAAAACGAACAATTAAATGGGTATTTTAATATCAGAGAAAAAACTTTTGTTGACATTTGTAAGACGTGGTTGACTCATAAATATAAAATTAGTAATTTTAAAGAATGCTTTTTCAGAAACAATGTTTCAAAATTTCAGAAAATTTTACACATTTCTTAAGAATTTGCTATTCTTAAGAATATTTTACAGATTACTCTCTGTTTTAAAAAATATTATACATCTAATACTTAGTTTATGTAGTGAATATTGTGAAGAATTAATTTTTTTTATTAATTTTACATTTTGGTTACCAGCAGAGACATTGATTTTTTTTACTAATATTTTTATCAAAAAATATATTAGTCAAATATGAACCATTAAATGTCTGAATTACTTCCTTACTGAAAATATGACAAATTAATGTCTACTGAAAAAAAAAAGGAAAAAGAGAATTTGTAATAAAAAATGTTAACAATACTAATCTTATTGAAAACAATTTTGAAATCCCTAAGACAACTAGATTACCAATACAGATAAAAAAATTATGCTATAAAAATGACAAGTTTAGATGAAAAGAATGAAAACTATTCTTTATATGTGAAATAAAGGGAACATTTCAAGCAAGGGGCCATGTTTCCTATAAAATGGGAAAACTACACAGTTAATGCTAATTTATCCATCCAATTAGGTTAAGGCTAGTTTATCTGAAAGTAGTCAAGATCAATAATAAAGTTTTTAATAAATGAGTACGTTATTTCATACACACGAATAATGTCATTGTCAGTCATTTAATTTCTTAATAGTCAAATATCACAATATACAATTTAAGAGATGATTTCTCAAACTTTTGTTTTTCACATAAATTGCAACTATGTTTTAAACCAATTAAAACAGGCTAGAAAAGAAGAACATAATTACAAAATCTAAATTACTAATACAAGAATTACTTTCAAAGAACTGTAAACAAAAAAAAAGGCATCTAATTAATTCATCAAATCTTCCTCTACATCAAGAAATTAATTGGATGCATTTATTCTTTTAATATAAAAACTAATAATTATTCAAAACATTATTTGGCTAGAAATTATTAAAGAGCTATTAACTGACAGTTCTTTTGTTCCTCTTTTTCATTTCCAAAAATATTAAATAAAAAAAAATTTATTCAACTTGCATTAAAAAAGTAAGATTATTTTCAAATATCTGACTGACAAAATGTATTCTATTTATTATTTTTTTTTTTATATGTTTTTGCCTCAATAAAATATTTTTTATAACATGCTGAAAGTTTCACATATTGCTCTTAATCCAAGATTTTGACTTCATCTAACTTTGATAATTATATTTTTAAATCCATGGACACGGATAATAACAATCCAAGATGAACTTTTCAACTTATTAAAATGTACACATTATTTATTGAATTGCAATTTAATATCACATACTAGTTTAATTTTAAATTTACAGAGCTTTTAAGATAAGAATTTCACAATATTTTTTTAATGAAAGTAATCATTACTAATTACTAAAAGTGGTCATGTCAATAATGACCATTTATGATGATTATGACTATTAAGGATCATTTTATGTAATATTTCAAATGACAACACATATATATTTTTAAAAATATTTCAATTTGAAAGGATTTGTGATGTTTTTATTTCCTAATAAAACTTTAGAGCTCAAAAACATTTTTTAATTATCCTTTTAACTGGCTAACTTTTAAAGTTTTATTTTTTCAGAAGATATCTGTAGGTAGTTTTTCAAAATATGAATATGGTCATTATTAGCAATTTAAATCAATTTTTAAATTCACACAAAATTTTAAATTAAGCTACAAATAAATTAAAAAATACACTAATTTTAATAAATATTTAAAACCATAATTTGGTCATTGATAAACCAACTAAAGCTACATAAAAATAGTATTAACGCATATGTTTACGACTATAGACCGTAGATGTTTTTCATTATTCTTAATTAATAATTAATGAAGTAATAGGATTAAAATGACGCGAGTAAAAATAAAACATAAATAAATAATTTAATTTTCAAAATAACAAGTATAAAAATATTCAATACATTATAAAGAGAAATATTTATCACAAGCATAAATAATAAAATCAATTATTTTGTCAACCGGCATCCCTAATTGGGTCATTATCTTAGATTTATATATTTAATGAACTTTGTAGATAAGGTTTGATCTTTACAGTGATGATCAGTTGAACATTTATGAACAAATACTTGAAAAGTTAAGTGCCTTTGTTTACATTATCGGCATTGTTTTCAAGGCATTAGGCTTAGGCATGAGTGAAAAATATTCAATATACAAAGGAATTAAATTATATAATTATACCAGAACTATATTTAAGAATTACTGTCGATATTTAGCCAAATTCTTAACAATAATCTACCTTACATACCGTTCAATTGCTTTCGAAGTAAAAGGGAAGATTGTTGGGCAGCCATAAAGCTAGTTTACTTATTGGAGTTAAATGAACAATAAAAAAAATGAAGAAATAAATATGGCGGAAAAGAGAAAAGGCGCATGCGCTTCGAATTAATAATTGAAAATATTTATAATTTAACGTTCGTTATTTTTAATTAAATTTACTGGATTATAGGGCATTTGCTTTTATAAAATATTAGTCACACTTTTCAATAATATACACAACACCAACACATTCAGAAAGCAGAAATTGTGCTGATGCCATGCGGAATCAAAGAAATCGAAACCTTAATAAAATCTAATTTTGTTCTGAATTTCGGTTTGTTCTAGTTTTACTTCTTCATATCAAAATTGAAACCATACAAATTTTTAAATCTTCGGGAAATAATCATGATATTATAATCATAAACTACATAAATTAATTTACGGTTTCTCAATTTTTATATATTCATTGGTGCAAGATTCCTAAACCAAAGAAAACTAAAAAAATCTTATTGTTTTTTTTTCTTTTTTAAAATTAAATATGACAATTTATTCAATTTATTTTAAAATATAAAATATAAATACGATTTCCTTTTTTCTAACCAAAGCAATGCAATTTGAATGCTAAAAAAATATAAATCTGACGTTAAACACTATTTAACTTCTCTACCTCCAAAATCATTTAAATATTAACATTCGCTGAAATTGATAGCTTTTAATTTATATATTTTTAATATTATATATATATATATATATATATTGAAAATAAAAAAATTTTTAATTGTCGTTAACATATGAAAAATAAATGAATTGAATTTAAAGTGATCAGAAAATAATTTTTTTATTGCAATTTTTTAATGGTATTTGTGAAAAAAAAATAATTGATAATGTTTTTCTTGCACTTTATGGAAAAAATTACCATTAGGATGTATGTATAGAAAGTGGCAAAATAATTTCATATTTTGATAATGCACGTTTGGACAATCATTAAAAGTAACCAAAAATTTCGTTGCTGATTTTTTTCCTTCTTAATTACTTTTAATTAGAAGAAGAAAACGAAATCCAAATTAAATAAATAAAAACGCATTGATATAATACGAATTTATAACATATTATTATGTAATTATGTTTTTGAAGAAAAAAAAACAAGTATTATAAAAAGTTAAAATCATCATCTTAATACATTGAGAAAAAATTGTGAACTGCTAAATTTAATTTAATCCCAGCTGGAATTAACTTCAAAGATAAAGTTCATATACAAGATATCTTCGATTGAAATTTCTAAATATCTCCTCCTCCCATCTCTCCATGCATTTCATAGTACTATCAATCACATTTTCTTTACATTTTATGAAAGATTTTTAAATTTGCCGAACAATTTGATTAATATAACAATTAAAATTAACTCATTTTCTTAAGGCCTTCGAAAATATGACTATAATAAAATTATAAATAATATCCATTCTTAAAGCCTATAATCTAATATGTATTGAATATTTGCCTGCAGACTGACTGCAGTAATGATTGCACGTGTGTTAAAATTGTGTTGCAATTTAAAGCTACAACATTGATAGACAAGACATTTTTTTGTGATGTTTAACAAAAAATTACGATAAATTTGTTGTCACTTTTTTAATCAAACAAAAAACTGTTACAAGGCGGGGAAAAAAAATAAATAAAGAGTCGCGAGAAAAGAATACAAAAATTATGGGAAATAGCAAAAATTGTGATATTCAAATAAAAAAAATATGTATAGTGAAGAATATTGTTCTCTAAAGCTGAGTCCATACTGGTATGCGAAAGTTTTGAATGCCGCTTACTATACTGGTTTGCTGCAATTTGGACAGAGATTCAAACGTTGAACTGCCACTTGCTCTGGTGTCAGATTTGGTTACGCATCAAGAGTCAAAATATTTCCTCCTGAGTCGAATTTTTTTTAACTAATCCCTGACTCTTTATAGCAATATTATGAACTATAATCTTTACTAATGGGCTTAGAAAATTTGTGAAACAAATTTAATGAATTTTATTGAACTAATATATATATATATAAACAATTTTTGTATAAAAATTTTTTTTTCCTTTAAAGATGTAGGGCCGGAATTCATTTAAACGGTTTCTATGTATTCTAAATATGCTTAAAAAATATCCCTATAAAATAAACGAACTAAATTAACCATTAGCAAAGTATTATAGAATAACTTAAGCAAAAGAAAACTGTACGTTTTAATAACAAAAATGGTAGATCCGTAATATATTAAATCGTAATTTTTACTAAAAATAAAAATAGCTTCTATTATATCTTCGGTCATTGTTGATCCAAGATAAAATTTTATAAGGCTCGAGTGCTGAGAAAAGTCTCTCAACTCTTACTTGGCTTTTCTGGGTAAAGCAGTAACTGGCCTTGCTGGTGGTTGTATTATTGAGGGATGCTGTTGAATCGCCGCCTTAGCATTTCATTTCAACATTCATACTCAGAATTTAGAAAAAAAAAAAAAAATTATAAAAGAGTCGAGAATCGGATTTTATACCGACTCCTTCAAAAATTTCCGAACCCTCGATCTCTGTTTATGATAGGGGTGGCCAACTCAAATGATCTTGCGGGTCACTTTGGAAATGCATCACAACTCCGCGGGTCACATATAAAATTATATATCTCTATATTAGATTTAGACCCACCATAGACATTTTTTTGGAGTGAAAAATTGAAGAAAAAGGAGTTATTATTTTTGTATTTATTATTATTCTTACATTTAAGCATATATAATATAATAGTAATGATACTAAACTCTCATTGTAAAGAAAGATATGACACTAAAAATGAACTATAAAAATATATAAATATAAGCGAAATAAAAAATAAAATCATTAAAAAATATTTATTTATTTTTATACTCTTTCACTTAGCTTTTGCAGATCGATCTCAATTTGGGTATTTGCACATCGAAATAGGTGTTCGAAGGGTTAGCGTCCGTTATTTTTGAGCGTGTTTTGTGTTTGGTCAATTTCATTTTAGAGAAAAACGATTTGCAGTTGTAAGTTGAATCAAAAGCGCTAACAACTTCAACTAAGAGTGTGATTTGTTTTGTTATCAACAATCAACAGTGGTATCTAGTCACTGCGTCACTGAGGTCACTTAAAGTGAAACATGGAATCTGTTATATTTGATGTTCCAAGATTCACGTGCATCATGAGTTCGCTGAATATAATTTAATTATTCTGCGAACTCATAACTGTAAAATCATCAATAAAACAGGCAATATCTGTCGTATACTGCAAGAATATTATTCTAAAATCACAGTTAATTTTTCTAATATTTTGACAGCTAATTTTTTGAATATATGGATGTACACATAATGTATTTTTAATACATTAATTTTTCACTACTTTGGTCATTATAAAATAAACGTATTTTGCAAAAAGTGTGGTAAATATCACGCGGCAGAAAAATAATTCAAGGCAGGCCGCATGTGACCCGCGGGTTGGCCATCCCTGTTTTTACTATCTGCCTTAAGACGACTGATGCTCACTGGCAAGTTGAGTTAAAGAAGCTTGTTTTCCAAGTTCCAAAACTGCGTTCGCACAGGGACAAAAGTAAGTTAGGCTAAACATTACGACTTGATGTAACCTAAGATCTTTCAAAAAAGATACTCTCTCTGTCTTATAATAACAGTAGTAAGTGAATATTTAAACGGGAATTATTAGCGAATGCAGCTGTAAGTTTTGCTGCAACGAAAAACTGCGAAGCCTTCCATCAAAATCAATGACATCTGTTATTTGTTTGACACATCTTTCCATTTTTAGGTTAACCTAGTTATTACGAATTATAACTATTTTTTCTAATTTCAACAGCTGATCTAAATAAATTATTTTATTTCAGTTGAATACAAAACTATTGTAAATGCAAGATGATAAAAAGAGAACTTTCAAGCAACGATCTATTAGCGATTGTCCAGTTCTTGATGCATAAAAAGAAAAATGAAAAGTTTCTGAACGGTACAACTACGTTAGCTGCACAACAATTTAAGTGAATCAAAATGAGCCTATCAAGAATTTGGAGATGTGGTTCCGAAAATAATTGTCATGACAAATCTTATGCTAATGTTGATTCATTGGAACCCCCCATAACTGTGGACTTAAATGCAAAGATTATAAGGAAATATTCCTGTTAGCAGAAGAGGCACCATAAGATCACCAGATGAAATTCCGAATATTGAAAAAGGTGAAGGTGAGGTTGATTGAGAAAATCCATATCCATTTTAAGCTCACAAATATATAAGAAAAAGCAAAGATTCGTAGCCAGGGATCCTACCTACCAGTTTAAAATGCAGTAATGAAATTATTGAAAAAACCAGGAACTATCTGAACATTCAAAATAAAAATTAGGACTTTTTATAGATTGGGGAATTTAACTAGTTGCTTTAATAATAAATGATGCGTTTTATATTTATTTCTTTTTGCTATTAGTATCATGAGGCAAATTAAATTGTCCAATTGCTACTGTTATTATGGGCCAGAGGGAGTAAATTATATCAATATATATTACTATTATCACTAAAAATGTCTCCGTTTTTTTATTCTTGGAAAAATAATTTTTTTTTTCTTGCATTGACAGTTAGATTGTCGAATTTTTTTTTTTTTAACACAACACAGGACTCCACGCATCATGAATGTCCCCTTAAATAATATTTATTTATTTCATTTTTTATCTAGAGGTTTACAATGACGTATAGCATTAAAAAGATTCTAACAATTTAAGAAATTTGTGAAATGTTAAAGGTAGGTTTCCCTCGGATACTGAAAACTCACATCGTAGAACACCATCCAATAGGAAGCCTGATCTCCTTCAGCTTCTAATCCGTTGGCGTTTTAAGATGAGCGATTTCAATATTTGGAGAAAAACCTTTCTTAACTAAAGGATTCAAAAGGACGAAAAGCATTTTTACTTTTAAAGAATGTTAATCTTGGAATATTCCTAACTAAGTTGAAAAATCTCGTGCAAGTTTAAAAAAAAAAAAAAAAAAAGGCTTAAAGATACTATATAATTGATCTCCAGCTTTGGACATAAATCATTATGAGCAAAGGAAGAACAAAAATATACAATGTATAAGTTGTATACTTTGACTTATTATATAAATGCAAGTCATTGTATATGACTTGCATTTGTTTTCGAAAACTTGGTATTTTTGAGAATTTTTTTCTGTGCAGGAAAATTTACCATTATAAAAAAATAATAATAATAAGTAAAAAATTTAAAAATTGATTCTCCCTTCCCCTCCCTCGATACTATAGTTTATCCATTTAAAAACTTTGTTCCGAAAAAACATCTAAGAAAAAGAAATCTTTTATTTCAAATTTGTTAAAAGGAATGTAATTTTTGCTCTATTTCGTTTTTGTTTTATTTGAAAGTTCATTTTTGTTATTTAATTTATAAAATTAAAACTATTGCTTGCCATTCGAAACTATTAAATCTTTTTCAAAATATTTCAACTAATTGGAACTTCAAGCAAACATAACATTTCATTAGCATATTAAAATAGTGAGCATTTTTATTGCCGTAGAATACTGAGATGAAAATATAAAGTCTGTTGTATTTGGTGTAAGAAATTTAAATTTTAACCAAGACATTCTCAATAAACAATAATAAATTTCCGGACAAAAACCTGAAAAAAAAAAAAAAAAAAAAAAAAAACTACGAATGAATTTTTATTTAAATTCCATCAATACAGGGTGAATCACAAAAAAAACTTTTAAAAAATTCTTTAAAAAAATTAAAGTCTTCGTAGAATTTGATTTGTGTCAAAAATCCATTCATTGAATTTGGAACCTTTTTTGACTTGGAAAAATATTAGTTCAAAAATGTGCTGACGGTAGGAAAAAAAAAAAAAATCAAATTATGAGAATTGTTTTTTTTTTTTTTTAGAAATGAGAAAAGGTAAACCTTTGCCAATAAATAATAATTGTACAGCTGGAGTAAATTTTTAAAATTTTATTTTAGTAAAGAAGAATTTTAATCCATTCAAATTGAGCAAATTTCTCCCATGCGTCATTTTTAGGAACTTGCGTATTGCGTAAAACGTGTATGCTACACACAGTATACACATACCATGCCCCTCTACTTCATTCAGTGAAAACAATTCTTGGAAAACACTTTCATCACAATTGTTGAAATATAGCATGACGTCATTTTTTTCTCCCATTCCCCTTCATCACCGCAAATTCCGCGATTCGTCATTATATGAAGAAAGGTGTAATTCCAGAAATAAGGATGAGAGGATGACCCGGGAGGGAAGGTCAAGAGCAATGTATCACCTGAGGTCAATGAAGGTCGTGATGACTTCTTCCTAATGGTAGCCGATGACGCCACGCTGAGCCGGTGGATGTGTGGCGAAATGACAGAGATAGTTTTCTGCCTGACAATTACCTTGGGGAAGGTAATGACAGCCTTGATCCTTCGGGGAATGGCAGTTTCCGCAAAAAGCGAAAGTGGAATCGAGGTATTTCTTTCGCAGTTCGAGCCATGTCCTTCTGCCTTTTTTTCTTTTTGATAGCGATCATGTGCCATGAAGGTGTGAAAGTATGTTGGCAGATAAGTGACCTTAGACATTGTAATGATGATAACACACTTGAATGATTTTAGCTACAAATTTACAGTCATTGGTGGAAACTAAAATATATCATTTTTTTTCATAGCAATTCCTTTAAAAGTAGAAGGATTATATCTTGATTAACCCTTTGACGGATAGGTTTTTTTTTTTTTCATATACCGTGTTTCAGAATAGTAATGTTTTAATAAAAACAAAAAATATGCATTGTTACAATTATGATCAGTAAGTTTTTATCCTGTTTTATTTGCTGTTTTTTTTACTTTGGATATTCAAGTATGAATTTAGCTATTCGGATTGCACAATAGAAATCGAAATTATTATTCTTTTATTAATCGCCAGAGTTTTCAAGATCACACGAGGCATTTCTATTTATCATCAGTGTAAAAAAAAGGAGTTGTTCTAATGCAGCTAGCAATACAGAGACAGTTAGTCTTTATGCCATAGGCCAAACAGGGGGCCGTATAGCTTGAAGATATGTTACGGACGCGAGTAACACTACCCCCACAACGCTCATATTAGACCGGGACGACCTACGGTTTAAAGTGGATTCCGAACCACTACAAACATCCATGGCACCGCCGGGACACGAGCCCGAAACCTGTAGTACCAAGCGCCAGAGCGTCAACCTCTCGGCCATGAGGCCCATAATGTAAAAAAAAAGGTATACAAATGTCTTTCATTTGACATATTTTGAAAAATAATAACAAGTGACAGTTAATGCAAGCGGCCATAAGCCATGAATATCACCTATCTTACCCATCTTTTGCTTACTGAAAGATGTGGAGTCAAGTGTCTGTAAAACGATATAAAAAGATAAAAACGATATAGAAAGATTGTTTTTCAAACATACGATATTGCTAGTGGATTCGTGCATGTCTTAGAACAGTGAATCTCAAGCTTTTCTGGCGATTTTCATGTTGGGTGATTCAACGGTCATGTGACATACTTTAAAGGAGGCACAGCTTACTAATACATACATTTTTTTGTACAGGGATGTAGAGTCGGAAGTGACGCGTTGAAGAGGGAATACAAAAGAAAAATATTGTTTATTTAAAGTAACAAAGCGAAGTGCTTCTTTAAATCAATGTTTACAATAAATGCTCAAAATGGCGACCACCCACAGTAACAAATGCTTGGAAGGAATGATTGGAGAACAGTTCCAAAGATGCCAGGCATTTCGCAGTCGCAATAGATAGTCGAACAAAATGGCCCTCAATGGAGTCTCGGAAATGAAAACACAGTTGCAAATAACAGATTAAGGATAAAATATAGGTTGCCTCGGAGTTGCCAGCCAAAGGACTTGAAAGTAGTCACGGGAAAGAGTATCAGTTGGGGCATTGCTCTTGGTTGTTGTGAGAAATTCGTTAGTTTAGTTTGTCACTCTACGGTCATATCATGCACACGCTAGGCGAAACAGACTGGGACCTACAGTTTAAAGTGGATTCGAACCACTATACAACATCCATGGCACCACTGGGACTCGAACCCGAAACCTGTGGTACCGAGCGCCAAAGCGCTAGCCACTCAGCCATTCAAGCCCCGAGAAATTCGTTAGAAAGTGTGTTCCTTCCCAGTGAGTACTAATGCCCTGCATTGAAAATATAAATACATATACATATATATATATACATATTTACAATGCAGGGCATTAGATTATTACAGATGCAATATAATTAAAAAACTGGTCACTGATACAATACAATTAAAGCATTTTCAGCGTTATTCAGAATGCATCAAGAGAGAGTTTTTTATTCTATAGTCAAAAGAAGAATGTTTTTCTAAAACTTTCACAGGAGTAATTGTTCCACATCTGAGTATCGCATCGAAAAACCCATGTAAAATATTCATGCATTTCGATGTTCGATGCAGTCTAATTTCGAATCAGTGATTAAAATCATACCACCAGTAAAATAAAATTTATGGATGCTAGTTAGTGGGTACTAACAGTAAGTAGCATTAAAAAATCTGAACAATCTGAAAATTCTTCTTCTCAAGTCATACATTTATTTAGCTATGTGCTTATTAATGATACATAGAAATGGTATTTTGATTACAAGTCGGATCATTTTGTATGAAATAAAATAAGACATTAAAAAAGTTCATATAAATGAATATTTTATTTATTTTTAATCAATTTTCAGAAACAATATAACACAAAAATTTATTCATAAAATATAAATAACAAATATTTAGAAAACCAAATTTACATTTATGTACAAAAAAAAAAAATAATAAATAAATAAATAAATAAATAAATAATAATAATAAATAAATAAATAAATAAATAAATAAAAATAATAATAAAAATAAATAAATAAATTGTTGCATGATAGCAGACTTTTTTCTCCCTTCGCACAGCGGCCTGGTGGCCAGTTGGCTAGCGCTGTGCTTTCGGTACCACAGGCTTGAGGTTCGAATCCTGGCGGTGGCATGGATGTTTGTTGGTGGTTCGGAATCTACGTTAAACTGTAGGGCCTGGTTAAATTAGTCCAAAGTGTACACAAAATGACCGTAGAGCGACAAAGTGAGTAGCGATGACCAATAATAAGGATCGCCAAGTTGTCATCGCACAGGTTAAATTGAAAAATAAAAGTGTATGATCACTCGAGGATTATGCTTCCTTCAAACTGGTAACCCAAATGCGAGCTCTTTTATATAACTAACTCTATGATGTAAACCCTTTTTCCCAAAATTATTGATGAAATACCATTTACTATTTGAAATATACAGGGTGTTTATAATTAAAGTTCCACTTTCAAAATGCTGTAAAAAAAGAACCACTTGTCACAATGAGTTCAAATTTGAATTGATGATACTTAAAGAAGGGGGAAACGGTACTGCATCAAAACAAGTTCCAAAATGTATTTATTAATAATGGCGCTGTAAGCTACATAAAGAAAATGAATTCGGCTGCCAGTGATATTTTGAATCGAAATGACAACGTATTTGGCATTTCAATGTGTTTGATTGTTTCGGTTTTTTGACGGAAAAAATGACTTCAAAGTCATTCAACAGTTGTTCAACAAAGCCATTCAACACTGATAGCACCACGGCAAGGTCATGCCAAATGGATGGGAAAAATCAGTGGTACTTTTTTTTGTTGCCGTACCGTTTCCCTTTCTTTCAGTATCTTCAGTTCAAATTTGAACTCATTGTGGCGAGTGGTTCTTTTTTACAATATTTTGAAAGTGAGATTTTAATTATAATCACCCTGTATGTTACATTTCTAGCTTTGCACAAACAATCCAGGTCCTAAAAGGTTTTCGATTGTATTTTGCAGTTGGAACTGCAGTTCAGATTGTACGTCTTTTTGAATTTCGATTTAGAAATGTGTTTGAAAAGCAATTAACCCATTTTCAGAAGAGCCAGAAACGAGACGGATGATTTATTGCATTAGATGTCCTCCAAGTGTTATTGCTAAGTCGAAATTGAAGGACTAACTTCTTCAATTCTAATTTACGTAAATCTTATTCAACAATCGACAGAACAAACACTGATTTAGAATGTGCATTGTTTACACTTGTCTGTAATTTTTACTTGTTCTATCATTTCTTCCTTCTCTTTTTCAGTAGTAAGAATTTTTTTACATCAATCTGTAGTTGTAATTTTTCTAATTTTTAAATTCTTTCTTCATTTTTCTTTCCTTTCACGGAATTGAATAACTCTTTGATAAAATCATCATTCTGTGTAACGCTTTTTAGTAAATCTTCTTAAATAAAATTATCTTCAATATTGAGCTCATTTGATAAAATAATCTGGTGCTACTTTAAGTTAAATATGCTAAGGTATCACGCTAAAATAATACCAAAATTTGTAAATAAATTACAATACTATATATTTTTTCACTTACTAAATCATATTTCATTAATAAATCATTAATTCAGAACAATTATCATTCTCTTTATTAAAGAATCAACTTTTTATTAGATTATTTTATTATAGACATAATGACTTCATTTTCATCATTCATCCTTATTCTTTATATAAATAAAAACAAATAATATATAAAAAAAAATTTTAAGTCAATTCTACTTTTATTTCACTATATTGCAGAAAGTCCTTTATAAATAATTTTCATTCATTTTTTAAGCTTATCTGGAGCCATCTATTGTAGATATATGCAACTTAAATCTAAAAAAAAAACTAAAATTAATGAATTAAATTTAATTACTGAATTAATATTTGAAAAAAACTGTAACATCCAGTGCCGTCCACTACAAGTTCAAAAAAAATGTATTTAAACTTGAGTGGTTGAAAAAAAGTATTTTATGAACGATTGAAAATGTGAGCAAGATATATGTAGGGAGAGTGCGAGCTAATAGAAGGAATTGAAAAAAGATCGCTGGAATTGTAGTATTGCATTTTAGCACTTATTTAACAAAAATCCGTTTGTTTGTTGAAGATTTTTTTAATAAAGCAGATGACTTCCTTTCATTAATGTTGCTACTTAAGATCACATACTTGCTAGAAGATTTATAAAAAGCTAATAGTCATGTTATATGTGTGGTAAACACCTATGATACCAATTCAATGATGATGCATTTTATTACATTGGTTGTTTGGCTATTAGTTTAAATGTTAAGAGATGAAGATAAGGAACGAACCTCTTAATCTCATCTTCAGCAAGTTATAATCTAGATTCCACTGATCATCTCTCATCTTCAACAAGTTACGAATCTAGATCCCACTGACTTTTCATTGGGGACCTCATGTTCCCAATAGTACATACTATGAACAATTATTTATAGATAGAGAAGTGAAAGAAAAAAATTTCTTACTGGAGGATTTGCAGAACGTATGTACATTTGTGTGTCATATGGAAATCTGGGAAAAGTTCCAACAGGCCACACAGTTGTCAGACCCTTCTATAACCCTCGTAACGTTAGCGTGCACTAATCGCTGCAGGGGTAGGCCATGGCTTTTTTTTTTTTTGTCACGTGTGAACATGATCTTATTCTAGTACGTCTGTAAAATTCAGAAAAAATTGCGTGGGGAAAAATAAATAAGAGCATAATTTATTATTTAAAACATATTAATCTCCTCGATTAATCCTTTATGCGCGTGTTAAAATTGTCATGACATATATGTTGCCAAGACTGACCAGCATCAAGTCACGTGATTCTCTTTGATGTGTGTTCGCTTAAAGAATGCAAATTAAATGATTTCTTCAACTTTCTTAACATAGCGTCTAAGGATCGGTTAAGTTTATTAAAATGAATTGAATCTTCACTTAATATAGTCATGTTCCGCGATTGAAATGAGGGATGTGCTCAAACATGATAAGCTGAAATTTCTGTACGATTTCAGATTCTTATTTATTCTATTTCTTTTTTTTTCTTTTTTTATTGATCATTGGTGATTCACGTGTTCTACTTATGTAAACACCATATGATTATATTAATTACGTGCGATAGAACAATTAACAAGTAATATAAAAAAAAAAAAATTTTAAAGCCAATTCCTACTTTTTTTCACTGCATTGCAGAGAGTCTTTTATAAATAATCTTCATTCATTTTTTTAAGTTTATCTGGCGCCCTCTATTGGTAGATATATGCAACTTAAATCTAAAAAAAAAAAAAAGCTATAATTAACGAATTAAATTTAATTACTAAATTAATATTTGAAAAAACTGCATCAACATCCAGTGTCATCCGCTACAAGATAAAAAAAAATGTATTTGAGCTCGAGTGGATGAACAAAAAGCATTTTATGAACGATTGACAATTTGAACAAGATATATATAGGAGAGTGTGAGCTAATAGAAGGAATTGAATAAATAATGTTACGTGATTTCCCTTATGTGCATTTTATAATTGACACGAGACATTTGTTGCCAAGATTGACTATTTGCCAGCATCAAGTCACATGATTCTCTTTGATGTGTGCATCGCTTACAGAATGCAAATTAAATGATTCCTTCAACTTTCTTAAAATAGCGTCCAAGGATCGGTTAAGTTTTTTTAAAATGAATTGCATCATCACTTGACATAATATAGTCATGTTGCGCGATTGAAATGAAGGATGTGCTCAAACATGATAAGCTGAAATTTCTGAACAATTATTTATTTTTATTTTTTCTATTGCATTTTTTTTATTGAGCATCGGTGGATCATGTGTTCTACTTATGTAAACAGCATATGATTATGTTAATTAAAAGCGATAAAACAATTAAAAATATTATATAATTTAACAGCTAAACATTTAATACAATAATGAAAGATCCACTACTACCACAGGCAGGGATTTTTTAGGTAAATATAAAAAAAAAGTCATTCTATTTCTAAAAATTTTAATATTCCACAATAATCTTCAAGCCTTACATAAATGTGTTTCTATCAGGTCTGAGAAGAATCGTATCGCTAATAATGTATACATTTATATGTTAACACGAGGAAATAGAATTACGTCGCAATATTTATCAGAGAGTTTTTGCATATCATTTTTTATACCGTACCATCATTTCCTTATTATTTTTTTTTCTAGTACGCATGCGCATCGGAAAATTGCAATACTGCGTATATAATTAAAAAACGGAACGCTATGTACAAAACAAAAATGGGGGCAAAAGCATACAGCGGAGGAAATCGACTAATTGTGATATGAGGAAACCTAAATTAAAGCTTATAAGACTATTTTAGATGGATTGTAAGTAAGTTTAAGCGGGTCCAGGATTTTATCTTGGAGGGGGGGAGCTCAACAAAATAAAGAGTAACCGTTTATGAAAGCAGTAGGTCATATTAAGCTGTAATTAATTTTTAAAAAAGTATCTGAAATTGTAATTCTATATGTTATAACAATTTTTATGTGACACTCGTGTTGTGGAAATACATTACAAAAAAAAAAAAAAAAAAAAAAGGTAAATAAATAAAATATAATAAAAATTTAATTTCTAAAAAAAATTATATTAAAGAAATTTATAAACTGAAATTCAATTTTTTTCTCTCTGTTACCAGTTCATCGATTGCATGGTTTGTGCCAACTTCAATAATTCGATGCATCGTTTGTGTCAACTTCAATAATTAAATAAAACTAAACCAGAGTAAACTTGGGCTCAATCGACAACAATCAGGTACGATCCATAAAATTGACACTGATAAGAAAAACTGATTCCTTGAAATGTTGCGGCCTGATGGCCTATCGGCTAGCGGTCTGGCCTTTGGTACCCCAGGCTTCAAGTTCGAATCCTGGCGGTGGCAGGGATGTTTGTTGGTGGTTCGGGAACCACGTTAAACTGTAGGTCCCAATCTAATTAGTCGAAAGTGTGCACAAAATGACCGTAGAGCGACAAAACCAAACCATTGAAATATTAAATATATAACAAAAAACAATTGGGTGTATGTGGACCATAAGCTTGGACACGTGCACACATTTTACTTATGAGCTTGAGTAGGAGGCTCAATCCTTGCAGCTACTCCCTGTCCGACGCATGCACTCCGAATCTAGATTCCTGCACCCCGAAACAATCAATCACATTTGTTTAGAATAAAGAAGTTTCTTTAGGAGAAAACGAATATCAACGGATGGTCATCTACGATGATTAGCAGCGAAGACACCTGTACGATCTTTTATGAATCGTGAAAGTAAGTTTTCCAATCCACTTTTTTGTTTGAAAAATATTTTATCCTATAGTTTAGTTTCTTTACGTAAAGCATTTAATGATAACGTTACTGCATTTAATGATAATCAATTCTAATATATTCCTATGATGATCTGTTACCATATTCTTCCTTCAAAAAAATATTGTTCGTTTTCTTTTGTAAGGATATTGCATAAAGTTTCATGGTTTGTTATTATTATTGTTGCTAACCCGACAGGTGATTTATAATGTTGAGTCGACTGCGCCGTTCCATGCGCAATACATTCATTCCTTTTACTTGAGTGGTTTAAAGTTTTCACTCAAAATAATTCCGAAATTCACGTATTTACTATTCCGCAACGAACAGATGTAATGAAAAACAGGAAGTGTAATGAGATTTGTTGATTGTTTTGTATGTAAATATTTAGTTAGTCTTACATAGGGGGCGTTGCAGTAGATTGTTTATATGTAACTGAGTGTCTTCAGTTTGAACCAAGAACAAAGGCATCGAGAATTGAATGCTAGAGTGGAGAAGATTCTGTAACGAGAAAGGATTCGATCGAATGCGTATCGTTAATGAAATATGTTGAATGTTACGCATGATTTTTTTAAAAATACTTTTTATCGGTTATGTTACAACTGTATTGCTATAACTAATTTCGTAATTTACTAAACGTCAAGCTTTTTGGATAGAAAATGAAAAACTCATTTCAGACCAAATAAAACTATTTCAATTGTGAAAAAATTTCTTAATTAAATTATCTATGAATAATGAAATCTTAGGAAGAACAATAGGATTATTCTTAATTTATTTATTCTATTCCACTGAATTTAATTTAGACAGTTCCCAGAAGAAAAGTTTTTGAATGTTTTAACAGAATACAAAAATTATTCAATATATTCAGTTCAATAGCCACTTATTTTATTTGAAACAATCCGATTCCACCTAAAAGAACACATTTCTTTTGCACGGATTCCATTCGTTGATAGGCCTGTTGCCATTCATCCATAAACAAATTACAGCCATCGGTGTTTTAAAGATATAGATTTAATAATAAAACAAATATGTTGCATTAAAAAAAATCAAATATAATTTTTTTTAAATATCAAAAAATATTTTTCTTATTTATTTTTAACAGTTAGAGCTTCAAAGCGAGTACAGTAAAACCATCTTGAATGTGAGGATTGCGTCATTAATATACTGAGTTACGGCAAAATATCGTTCACCGAAGTTAATTTCCTATGGAAAAAATGTGTAACGTACAGTTCAACCGATTGTATGGAAAGGTAAACGACCGTTTCATCGTAAACATCCGAAATGCACGAATCAATTTCTTGTATGGGGTGTTGGTCAGACATACACGGTGCAAAGCAATTGTGAAGGAAAAACTTTAATAGTTATTGTGAAATTTTTTCCATCTAATTTTTTTCTTTTGATATTATGTTATTTAAAATTTTAATTTTTAAAAATTATTTTTATTGTGATTAAAACCCCTCCGAAAATACTTCTCTCCCCTATGATGCTACATTTGAATCCATCCGACTTGCCTCTTGCCAATTTTCCACACAATCGGTGGTCGATTTATACATTGGGATTTTAAATAAAGTTTCTTTTCATTTGTCATAATAAGTTACTTGTAATTTTCGTTTATGATAGCTTAATTAACATACAATTTAAATAGGTTATTGTTATCCGCATAATGATAGAGACGTAAAACCATTAGTTTTTATACTATAGGAAGCGCAATAAATTTTTCTTTTTGTTGATGAACAAACAAAATCTTTTTAGAATGATGTTTTTTTTTTTTAATGATGGTTTTTTAGAATAAATTCTGTGCAAATAAAACTTACTTACATTTATTAGGCTCATTTTCAAAATGTGGATTTAGAAAAATGTTTTCTAAAAAAAACTACTGGATTCGATGAAATTCAGAAAGAGTTACTTTCTTTTTATGTCATAGTTTGTAAATATTTATTTTTTTTTTTTTTGTTGATTTCATTTTTGCAGCTCAAAATGATGAATATTTATATATATATATATTTTGGTTTTTAAAACAAAATAATGATTTCGAAAAACAAGAAAAAAAGTTTTTTCAATTCAGATGAAATATCAAGATGCCTAATTAGCTGGAATATGAGAATCCTTGCAAAACTTTTAAGAACTTTTAAAAGGGTCAATTTGAAAAATAAGTGAAACGTTAACGTATATAAAGTTGAGAAAACTTAAAGCCATTGCAACATCAACACTAGTTTATGTGCTGACATCCTGAAATTTAAATGAATGCGGAAGTTAGAAAGAGAAACATCGCTTCCATGAATTTAAAGCAGGAAGCAGAGCAGTCTTTTGAAGAGCAGCAATTTTTTAATTGAAAATCGTACAACAATAATGTCAATAAATTCTGTTGTTGATCTAATGCAGCTGGCAATAGCAATACAGAGAGAGTTAATCTTTATGCCATAAGTAAGGGCTGCACTGCTGTTACTCATTTAGCACTACCCAGAGGGCATGTGTAGCTTTTAAGATATGACGACGCGAGTTACACTATCCCCAATAAATTATGATTAATATATAATTTTATACATTTGTTAATTAACATCAACGACTATTCTTTTATCAGAACGGAGATGTTTAATTGAATTCACCAAAAACGTTAAAAACCGCAATTAACAACAATAAAAGGGTTTTTTTTTTTGTATGTTTTTAAAAATCTGCTTTCATTAAACTTGTTTTTTTATTTGATTTAAAGTTACTAATTAAGGATTAATTACTAATCAATTAATTTCTAACTAACTAATGTTGCAGAATTAATTTTTAATTAAAGAGACTTATAAGTCAGATTAGCGAAGACAAATTTAACAGAGAATTTTTGACAAGGCATTTAAAGCGATCGCTTGACTGGATTGTGTTGCGCTTTTTAAGCAATTGGCCAATCTGTGACACTTTTATTTTTGTAAAAATTAAAAGGTATTGTAGTCAACGGCAATCAATTACCACGTAATTCTGAGATCCAATTGTTTGGGCATCTTGTTTTTATACCAAACAGTAGCTGGGAATCTTTATTCATTGAGATTTCTCGCTTGTCACGGCGAGCCAACTTTTTCGTAGTTTTTCTGTAGAATTGGAAACTAACACGAAAAAGAAAAAATTTTCCAAAAATATTTCGTAAATGCTTGGATTTGAATAAAACATACTTTGTGATATTATGTGGAAGTTTCAATTCTTCTTTTTTCTGTTTACATTGCTACATTTCAAAAGTTTGTACGAATAACTTTCAAATGGTTAAAGCTGTTCCTTTAATTTTTATACACAAACGATTATATATAAAAGAGTGGCAACGAGCGTAAGGCGGAGATTCAATCCATTGGCGGCTTTGTTGGTTGACAAGGTTTCAAAAAAACGAGGAGATTCGAAGGCGTTTGTCATGTTCAGCATCTTGCTTCGTGAGCCGGACTATCTGGTGGGTGTTTTTCGGGTTTTCTCCCATACAAAAACGCAAATACCAGTAATTGCTCCAAAAATTCTCCAGAAGGCACTATCCTCCTTCTTCCGTGACTGGGAGCCAAGTCGGGCTTCAACCTACGCGTGCTCCATCACAGTGGAAGCTGCCCCTTTCCCTCTATCCATGAGTAGATTACTCATGGGATGTCCGTCCCACATTGCAGGATTAGACACAACAACAACTGAAGTTGCCTGGAAGGCATGTCCCTCCCTTCATTGTCAAGGAGCCAGGTCAGATTTTTACTTATGGATGCTCCATCCCTACAGAAGCTGCCCCTTTCTGTCCTTCCATGAGACCGCAAGGGATTCTTGGACTGTCTGGATTAGGGGCCAACCCAAATGATCTTGCGGGCCACTTTAGAAATGCATCACAACTCCGCGGGCCGTATATCAAATTATATATTCCCCTATTAGATTTAGACCCACTATAGACATTTTGAAGTGAAAAATTGAAACATAAAAGAGTTATTATTTTTGTGTTTACTGTTATTCTTACATGTAAACATAGATAATATAATAATATGATGATAAACGCACATTAACGCACATTGTAAACGCACATTAACGCACATTGTAAACGCACATTGTAAAGAAATATATAACACTCAAAATAAAATATAAAAAATATATAAAAAAAAAATGAAATAAATATTTATTTTACTAGTGCAATATTTGTTTCTCCACTCTTTCACTTAGCTTTTGCAAATCAATTTTAATTTGGATATTTTCACATTGCAAGGTTGTTACAGGTTAGCTTCCGTTATGTTTGAGCATATGTGTTAGGTCAATTTTATTTTTGGGAGAAAAAAACGTATAATCTGTTTTTGATTCTGATGTTTCAAAATGTGTTTTAATTCAATATTGCATTGTATGCCAACCAGTTCCAGGTGCTGACTCAATTTCAACATGAAAACTTTTGGTGTTTAATTCTAAATTACTGAATCGACTTTCAAAAGCAGCTGTAAGTTTTTCTTATTTCGTTTGCATATTTGATGTAAATTTGAATATATGGATGCACAAATAATGTATTTTTAATACATTGGTTTTCACTACTTTGGCCATTATAAAATAAATATATTTTTGTAAAAAGTGTGTGATAAATCTCACTAGCCGCAAAAAATATTCAAGGCGGGCCGTGGTTGGCTACCCCTTGTCTAGATACTGCTGTCTACCAAAGTAGATAAGAAACAGCATATATAAACGATTTTATACACAAATGATTTAAACAAATATGGCTTCATTTTCAAAATAGTTATTGATTGTTTTTTACCCTATATTTAAGAATCTGAAAGAATAGAGAATTGGCAGAATAATTTTGCAATTTGCAGACAGCATAAAAAATCAAAATAAGAAAAATAATAAAAAAAAAAATAACTAGTTTAACAATAAAATTTAATTAGGTTTTAAATAATACTAAGCATAATTATTTCTGTTTTTAGAGAATGCACCCTAAAAAATGACAGTTTTTATTTAATTGAAAAAAAAGAATGACTGTAATAGTCTTCTTATCCATAAAATATATTCCAGTAGTGAAAATTGGCAACGAGAGAGAAAATTTTTTCTTAATCGTCTGTAACTTCATGAAGCGGAAATAAAATTTTTTTCAATCCTTTATTGTATGTTTAATGATAATATGATGATAGGGTTAATCCAAGGATGGGGGACAAAACAAAAAGCAATCTGTCTTGTAACAGAAAAAAAATGAGTATTTCGTATAAGAAAATGAAAGTCTTCGTACACATAACGCTAAAAAACGAAGAACTGATCATCCAAGCAAAGAAAGAGAGAGGAAATAGAGAGTTCAATAAAATAAAACAAATATAGAATTCGATGTCAAGAACTTTTCTCCCGTTGGGTGCCGGATATGTATGCATTATGGCGAAAAGAAGAAAAGAAGTAAATTAATATTCGCATGGTTCGTCGCGTTTTCTTTAAAGGTCAAGAAACAGAACTGAAATGAAATTCGAATCAAATCATTGCTCTTAAAACCATCTAGTAAGGTTAGCCAGCCATTTTATTTTTCTTCTTTACAGAGCAGCAAGATGAAAATTGTCTTATGTACTGGAAAGAAACTTCTGATGTTTAAAAATATAAAGTGGTACACGCTCTTAATACATTTCAGATTCTTGGATTTATACCATGCATAGTCTGACCGCATTTTTTTTTACCTCTCAAAATGTGACATCTACTCATTTTTAGTAATAGTAAATGTCTTAAAAAACATTTTTTTAATAATTTTTATGCATTAATTAAAAAGAACAGGAATGAACACTTGAAAATAAATAATTTATGCTGTCTTATATTTTTCTGAAGAAAATAATTTGCTCACACATGTGTGTTGATTTCGATTAAGAATGGAATTGAAATTTAAATTACTAATTTTTGCTAAGAACCAGGAATTGCAACTGCGTTTTTCGCTCATCTACAGCTTATTTACAAGAGAGAATATTCCTTCTACATATGCATTACCAATGGGCTGATATAAAATATTTTTAATAATAATTATACGAAAGGTTATGCTATTCAAATTATTGGTACGATTGTGTTTGAATAATTCCACTCGGAAATTTTTAATAAATTTCGGTTGAAACATTCCTAATGTTTCATTCAGACACTATTCGTGATGCAATGCATTATGACTTTTTCCCCTACGGAATTTCAATTTCTTATATTTAAGAGCTTAAGAGCGATTAATTAATGAAATATTGTCCACTGTTTTCTATGACCTTCCTCCATCTGACAACAAGGTCCTTTAAGCTTTATGTTTAAAAGATACTGCCTTTTGAAGCCATGAAATGAACAATTGTCCTCTGAACAATTTTCGAAATTTTTTCCTTTAAGCAAACTTTGCATCGAGAGGAACAAGTGGTAGTCAGATGGTGACAGATCAGGTGAGTATGATGGACGTGACAAAACTTCATAACCAAAAGGCTGGAGCTTCTCCTTCGTACTTAAAATCTCGCGAGGAGCCTGACATCGGAAGACAACATCTTTTCGGTTATACATGGCTGGAAGAAGTTCATGCATTTTGTATCCACTCAGGTTAGCTGATCTCAATACAGGTCTGCTGTGATAGTTTGATCTGGTTGCAACAGTTCCCAGTGGATAGGACCTCCATAATTCCACCAAATGTAAAGCATTGGTTTTTATGTGGAAATTGACCGTAAAGGTAGAAGGTGAACTCTCTGGTATTACCTCTGCTCTTTTCATTATATTGACATACGCAATCCACTTTTTGTCGCCAGTAACCAGGCGATTAAAAAATGGCTCTTATTGTTGTCGAGCAAGCAAAGAAAAAGCATTAGAGAATTCGATCTGCCATATTTTGTCGCTTAATTCACGGGAAATCCAACGACACCAGTTGTAAACAAAGCCAAGCTTGTTGGATAGTGGTTCATTACCAACTAAAGCCCCCAGAACGTCGTCGTCAAACTCCTTTGGTCTTCCGATGTGAACGTGATATTGGAGCTTCCTTCCACCTGACATGAATTTTTCAAACCATCTTTTGATCGTACTCACTCTAATTTTAGATGGCCCAAAGACGAAACACAAATTTTTATGAGCTTCAGTCTCATTATGACCAAAGTTGAAGCTCATACACAGAATGCCTTAAATGAAGTTTTTCTTGATCCAACATATACTCCTATTTCTCAAAATTTATTAATTAAAAAAACATCTGTCATATCAAAAATTAAAACGTGGAAACATTAGCTTTCGATTAATACCGAAATTGTCTGAATCCCGCAAAGAACAACAAGATAATGAACATTTGAATTGATTCAACAGAAAAATGATATCACTTTCTTGCCAACCAAACAGTTAGAAATATTCATGAAATAATACTTCTTTATTTTGGTTACAATCAATGAATGCCTTTTTAATCAATTCATTACACTTTGGTTTTATTTTTACGTAAGTATTTTGGTTAAATTCTCCCATTCAAATATTTTTAATTATTCAAAGAGCAAAGTACACAGCACCAAATTTCCATTGCATATTTTAAAGAACTCAGCATCTAGGTTTATATATTCTTTGTTAACATCGCTACATTTGATTTCTTCCAATTTTGTACGAGTTGGCTGCCATCTGGCCATTGAAGTAGTAACAGAGAATAGATCGGAGTTGCCAGTTTGAGGAAAATATAATCTTCACATGCGGATAAAATCTTGTAAAATCTATAAAATGCGGATAAAAGCTAAAAATCTGTCCCAAAGAACTTTGCATCTGTTGTCTTCTCAGATTGTTTCCGTTATGTGACATTCAAATAATCCTATTTATGACTTGTTCGGGCTTTGTTAGAGTGCTAATTTTCTGCGAGGGATTTGACGTCCATCCATTTGAGAAACAGTTTGAAGCATGTGAATAGCATTCCCAACAAAGATCGTATATGGAAACAAATTTGTCTCTTTCCAACAGTCGTATATATCAAGTTGGACTAATTCCAAAGTGGACGCGTATACCGTTATTACTGTACTCAGCATTCGAAAATGATCTATAAAATTTATTAAAATTACATATTTTGCTTGAGAGTAATTTTTAGAATATGTTTTTGTTTGCTTTCAATTTAATTGTTGTTTTTAAACTGATATTAAGATAATATGTGAATAGCTTTGAAATTCTGAACATTCAGACAAATAAAAAACGCCTTTACAGTTTCGATATTTTTAAATATTGCAGTTTTCTGACAGTTTTCTAAAACACTGCAAGTGGGAAACTATTTTTTGTATGTTCCATCCATAAGAGTTGGTCTTGCACACAAAAATAAGAACGAATCAGTCACTTAAAATTAAAATAAAACTTTAATTTTAATGCCGTCGTAATATTTTTCTTAAAAGCAGTAATTTGAATTAACATCACCATTTTACAAATGTCTGGTAAAATATCATCTTTCTAATGTTTCTGCAATTAATAACGTTATAAACTAAAATAAAACATCTTTTCAATGTGGTATAAAAGAAATATACATTTACAAAGAAAATAAAATCCCTCCTATATGCTGTTCATAAAATGCTTTAAGATAACTAAATGTGAAAATTTTTCGTTATCTAATAAATTTTTGATACTGAAAGGGTTCACCATTAAGCAATGGATATGTAGAGTTTCATCATTTCATGGGCCTCTAGTGCACATGAAAGTTGTTTGTTCATGTGCTTTTTCCGTGAAAATGCAATGGTGCATTTAGTTGCTTTGTTTGTTCTGAGTTTACATTATCTACCTTTCGTTGGCTTCAAGTAATGTGGAATTCATTGGATTGCTGGTTTGCACAGATGATCTGCAACTAATTGAAGCGGACAGCAATTTGCTGTTATAATGTTTTCTATAATGTAGGTAAAATGTTTTTTGAAACTTTACAGGATGTTGACAGGAATTCGCTTCCGTAGAGTTTACGACAATAACAAAAGGAGGATGTTGAGTTTCTGGTTGAAGAGTACTTGCAAAATGGAAAACTTTTATTGAATCCATCACTGTAAAACCCAGATTGGTCTTTAATATTTAGGACAAATTCAATCTTTTCTAAAAAGTCAACTCCTGGCAGTGTATAGGTTCCCTGTACTTTGGAGTAGCTTAAAATGGCGAGGGAAAATTTTTTCCTTCTCCATCCTTAAAAATTAGATCTGTTAATATATTTTGAATTTCTCTTTGCTTTCTGGATGTTGTTTGCAAAACTCATGGCACTATGTCTATTTTGTAAATGGTATCTTTGTCAGTTGTTTTAGCAGGTGGTTAGAAATGTACCAGCGATAGCTTCATCTGCACATACTGTACCACACAATCAGTTGATATTCACATTAATAATCGCCATCAGTTGAAAAGCTGTTTGCTGGATGCTGTTGAAAGCGACTGGTATTCTCACTGTCAGGTGTTGAATAATTCGGTCGACTTGAATTAATATACCCTGGATAGAACAATCATAACAATAAACAGAGTTAACAGTTCTTCCTAGTTTGGCTACTCGTATTTACTGTCTCTAAATTCCTTCCTAGTAGAGTCGAATGCTCTGAAAAGTTTCTTGGTACTGATTACGGGTCTATCTTTCATGGTTTTCTGCCGGAGATTGTCGCATATATTTAATCTGTCTGCAAGATTAGTTGGAGAGACAGTGCATTCCTATCTATCCAAACAGTGTTCTTTGAATTCCAGTGAAAAATGTTTCTTGATTTGGTCAGTTATCATCAATTTTTTTTTAAGCTTTCGAAAGTATTTATTTTCACTTTCCTAATCCAATGCTAACTGGTTCTTTGTGTTAAGTAAAGCAAATCAAAATAAAAATTATTTCATGTTCTTTTAGAGTTTTATGAGTTGAAAATAGCTGTGAAAGAAAACGTTAGGCGCTGAACTTTAATTTTCAGTAGGAAGTCTTTTAATGAATTGGTAATTGCCAGCTTTTCTATCTGGTTCTCTAGCGAGATTTTCATTATATCACTGAAAGGACTTCTGCCAAATATACCACCTTCTGGTTTTCTGGAAATTTTTAATTGTCTTTCAAGTGGTTTAAAAATGTATCTTTAATTATCGTCCAAAGATATACATGTTGTCTTCTTTTGGGTTCAAATTCGAGATTGACTTTCGTATATCAAACATCGGTAGGGTGAGAACGGACTCTATTGAGTTACTACAACAATGACTACGACTGCTACAACATTTGGGTTTCAAGTTGTAACTTAAGAAGTTTAAATTTATGAGTTCGTGTTTTTATTTTCTTGGTTTCTTTAGCTATTCTTTCATCTGTTACATTGGCTAATAAATTCTTAGCAAGTTATTCATAGTAGCTGTTAGAATTAACAATTAAATCCTCCAGTTGCACTGCTTTTAGATTGTTCTCCACGTCCAATTCTATGCCAAGAATCTAGGTCGTGTTTTGCAAAAATTCTGCGTTTCCGTCAAAATTCTAATGTCTATATAAGTCGATCTATTTGCTTGTAAATATTTTTTAAAAACGAGTCTAATTTACAACGACAATTATTTCCTTTAACATGAACATAAAATTCGCCAATTAAATTTCGATTGCATTCTAAAAATTATGAATTGTAAAACTTATCTAAAAACACATATAGTTTACACAGTATCAGGAATTACTTTTAAAATTTTAAGAATGTCTAAACTAATCCCTAATATAACGCTAAGTCCCTTCGTGGCACTACAGCAACATGGTGGACCATGGCCATTTGCCTATTGGCGATTCCGAGACATGAGATGGTATCTTTTTTACGGGGTAGGGTTGTCCCAGCCCTACGCTATATAGTTATATTAGACCTGGATCTACTGATTAAAGGGGATTCCGAGCCACTACAAGCATCCACGGGCACCGCCAAACTCGAAACCCGAAAACCTGTGGCACCGAGCGCTAGTCACTCGGCCATCAGGGTCCTTATAGAACACACAATATGCAATTTATGGATGTTTAAGAAAATAAATGCAAAATGATTTTATTTCTTTATAGATTTTAGGTATTTAACATGTTAGTTTTAATATGTTATATTATTTTGTTTAAGTGAATATTATTAAGTTAACGAACTCTAAATCTTTTTGAGAAAGTAAAATAAATTGAAAAATTGTTCGGATCGTTGTATCATCCGCATTTCAGAAGAAAAAACAAAGAACAAAAATTGAAAACGAAGTATGATTGATTGCATATGAATCATAAAAGAAACAACATTCAATGAATATCTGCATTAGTTTGTTCAAGGTCACAGTTTCTACAAGCGCGTGTGCAATAATTATTTCATTCTTTCAAATAAAATACGATAACTTATACACAATACAATAAATAAAAAATACAATACGAAATTTCTTGTATCCGTTAGAATATACTATTTAGTAATATATGCTTTGGAAAAATTAAAAATAGAACAATTTCTCACTATAAAAACGGTATTGAAAACAGGGCGATCTCTATATCCAATAGTGATATAAATTCAGAAAAAAAAAAATCAATTTCCCACATATTGAAATCAGGATAATTTCTTTTCACATAATTTAGTCTGCTATTAGAATGATTTTATCAAGAAACAGAACTATAGCACTCACAAGATAGCTTAGAGATTGAAAATAGCAAACACAAACGAAAAGAACTACTTGAAATTTTCTGTAATGATTTATCAGACGCAACTGAACACTTTTGAATAGGTGTAAATTAAATAGCCCTAACTCGGAAACGAAACACGTTTGTCAGGTTGGGCGCCATTTTACAATCATAACTCAAATAACTAATCATCGGTGTTATTTGATATTGAATAGAACAAAACATGACACGTAAGTCATAAAAAATTGCAAAGATTAAATAGGAAATCCAACATTCTTTGGATCATGCATATTATTTGATATGCGAGTACCAAGATCAAATGAATGGTTATCCGAAGTCCCTAACTGTTCACAACTCCGGTAGATGATGTTAAAAAGTGAAGTGAGAATAGAAGATTGTTACATTGTCTTACATTAATGTAATTATAATCCTAATGGTTATATTATTATATATTGTTTATATACTATGTTGTTCTAATGCCTCGTGCAATACTACAGGCAGTTAAATCTTTATGCCCTAATCACGGACTATAACGCTGTAACTCATTTAGCACTACCCAAGGGACACGTGTAGATTGAAGATATGCTATGGATGCAAGTAACACTATTTCCACAACGCTCTACGGTCCTATAAGACCGGCACCTACAGCTTAAAGTAAATTCTGAACCACTATAAACATCCATGATACAGCCCGGATTTGAACCCGAAATCTGTGGTACCGAGCGCTAGACACTCAGCTATCAGGTCCCTTGTTTATATACTTCATGGTTATATATTTTTGATAATTTTTGAATATTGTGTAACTGTAATAAAATAACACGATCCTTAACAAATTAGATTAGTTATTTTATATTAGGATGAATATATATGAAGCTGTATATTTTTTTATTGATGATAGCTGATAGCAAGGCACAAAATAATTTATTTAAGAGAATGTTGAATAAACCGAATTGTAATACAACTAATTATTATTATAAATTATAGAGATTAAAAATCGCATTGTTGTTTATTTAGATTTTTATTTTTTTATTTTAGGTTAATTTAGTTTTTAAAATTAGCCCATTTAGGTAAGTTTTAGAAAGTAAAATACTTTTAAATTCTAGAGATTTAAGATTTCTGTATTTATGAATAGACAATACGATCAAAAGAATTTTTTTATAACAAAATAGCCATAGGGCATGGCAATGAAACATCTTAAAAAAAAAAAAAACTTTAAAAATCTTCTTCAAAAGTTGAAGAAACAACTTTGACGGCACCTTTTTAAGAAGATTGGTGATGTAATTAGTACGTCGCCATCAATATTTTTCCCATTTTACCGATCTCGTCAACGTATATTATTTCAGTCGTCAAACAAACAAGTTTTTTTTTTTAATAATTCTGCCATTTTTAATTCTAAGAACATCATCCATTTCCTGTTAAAGAAAAGGAATTACTTTCTGTTAATAGCTTTCAGGCGTTTTTTAATTAAAAAAAGGATTGTTAACTACTTATAACATTACAATAGCAATAATTTTGTTTGGCGACAGTTTTGTTAAACCAACTAGTTTCGAAAATTGTTTCTGCTACTCTAAGTGGAAGTTATTTGTATTGAAAAATTTAAAAAAAAGTCAAATGTTTCTAGATTAAAGTGGAAATAAAAGAGCTTACTGTTCATTAACTTTTTTAAAAATAAAGGACTGCCTTCTTAGTCATTTATTTTTCCTATTTACATGAGTTTTTTAATATTATTTTTCTAGTGAAAATAGAAAATGTCTGAAAAGTATTTATTTTGAAAAATTTTTAAGTGTTAAAATAACAAACCACCAGAAACACTATTTTTATAGCAATTATACAAATAATAAATACTTTATAGCAATTATGTATATAATTGCTTTGCTATTTATTATATATGTATATATATATATATATATATATATAATTTGCTTTTTCTATTGTCTACCGTTCATTTTGAGAAAATTTAGAAACAAATGCACTGTAAGTGATTCTGCAATTCATGAAAATGATTTTTTTCACAATCGAGTGACACGTCACACGTAGATGATTAATTTTCCGCTGGTGATATACACATGTTTAGAAAAAAATTAAGGAAAATTTGTAAAATGTAAAAATTTCTACTCATTGGAATTTAATGAAATTTGGTAAATCCTTAATGAAATAATGCTGCTTCACAAACTAAGGAAAAATAAAACAGAAGACTTGTTTTCCGTCTTGAAAAATGCATTAAATGGAAACATAAAAAAAAAAAAAAACCACTTTTAATATCTGAGTTCAATGAGTGATCCCCTCTAACAGCCATACAGGTACGACGACAATAATACACGTAAAACATGGTGGCATTTAATGTTCATAAAATTCTTAGTCAGTAAAACCCATAGATGATGTGTCATTCGATGAGACATTTCTTGAATTCGCTGCTCAACTTGTATTCAAATAGTCTCCTCACTATTTTGCTTATGGGTTGAGCAGTACATGAAACTGTACTAGTTCTCCCGCAACAGAGCTCTGTGTGACCCAGCATTGTTGTCTCTTAGGATGCAGGCATCACACAAAACATTTCCCATTTTTATTTTTCCATTCACTTTATGCTCTAGCATAAAAAAGACAAAAAAATATTGCTCTACTGCTAGTGCACGTATTATTTGGATGCAATTCAGATTTGCATATCGAATTATTTTAGTTTGATTGTGAAGAACTGTGACACTTACTGCGAAGAACTAAGATATTTACTGTGACCAACTAAGCTTCTTACTGTGAAGAACTATCTATGACGAACAGACACTATGACGAAGTAAGACACTTACTGTGAAGAACTAAGATACTTACAGTGACGAACTAAGCTACTTACTCTGAAGAACTAAAAATACTTAAACGAACTAAGACAAGTAATATGACCAACTAAGACACTGTGACCAACTAAGCTACTTACTGTGAAGAACTAAGATATTTATAGTGACGAGCTAAAACATGTATTAGTGTGACTAATTAAGACAAGTACTGTAACAAATTAAGACAAACACTGTAACGAGCTAAGACAATTACTGTGACGAACTAAGATACGTACTGATTGCCATTTTCGTCAAACTCACAACCAGTCTCAGTAACAAATCACCCTGATATGATTATCGACCTGCGCTTGAAAAAAAAGGCATTTTTTTTATTTATAGCTAACTTAAACGAATATCGTTATACCTTTTATTGATACAGACGCTGTAATTCATTGCGATGGTTCTTGTCATCCTTGACACTAATAAGAAAGCCGGGCAATAAACATGAATCTCTCATTAATAAACATTTTGTTTCCTTTAAACATGCACTTGTAAATTTATTATTTTTTAAAAATTTTATTGACGTCATTTCAAATTGCATCTCTACATCACTATTCTCTATTAGTAAGTAGTTTATGTTTGCATCCAGTGAAGGCGACTCGGAGATTGGCTGTTACCGGTGAGAAAGCATTCGTTTGTCTCTTACAATACGTCACAGAGATATATTTTTTAAGTCATTATGACAATCACTTTAACATGAAACCCGTTTTGTGCGACACCAGCGGCGGAAAGTGCATAATCATGCATAATAACATTCATATTTTTTTGCTAGTTAATGGCTGACAACTATTATTTATCATTTTTCATATTCTGGATTTATTGTATTTAATTATTGTTTTTAAGTTGTTGTAATTGTTTCGATATAGCGAAACTGTTGTTGGCGTATTTAATTAATTTATAATTAATACCGGTAAACACCACGAAATGTGTAATCAAGCATAAAAAAAAAACTTTGTTGGTTAAAAAATATCCTTTTGTGGCCAATGCTTGCAAGAATTTAGCAAAAATATTTATTTATGATTAATTTCTAGTTGAATCTAGCATCAAAATTTTCCATAAAACATTATTTAAACATTTTGGTTTTGAACAGTGTCTGTTATCTAAATGGCTAACATCTCCATTGATATTATTTACCTATTTTTATTTGTTTCTTTCGGGATTTAATATATTTATTTATTTTTATTTTTAATTAGTATAATTTTTTTGACATAATGAAATTGTTAATGGGTATTTGATTGACTTTTTCGCAATTGTAATAAGCGCGAAACGGAAATGAATTTTGTGAAATCTGATTTTGTAGTCTTCATTGTTATTATTATTATTATTATTATTATTTTTCAGTACAAAGCTTGCCAAACCAAAATGTATTTTTATGTAAGTCATATCTGCGATTTTGTAATGAAAATAAAACAGCACTTATAAGGATTTATATTAAATATTTGATTGCTTCCGTTTCTTATCAAATAAGAAAATGTTCCAAATTTTGATTTTTTATATTGAATGAGAAACCTTTATTTATTTATTTTTTCTAAGCAAAGGCTGCACCAGCGTTACTCATTTAGCACTACCCAGGAGGTGCCTGTAGCTTGAAGAAAAGCTACGAACGCGGAGTAACACTACCCCCTCAATGCTCTACGGTTTAAAGTGGATTCCGAACCACTAGAAACATCCATGGCACCGCCGGGACACAAATCGAAACCTGTGATATCGAGCGCCAGTCACTCGGCCATCAGGTTCCTTGATAAAGTTTTATGTAATCTGTAATATAATCTATACTATAATATATTAATCTCTAATACAATCTATATTTTATAGATTGTATTAGAGATTAATGTATGTATGTATAATAATAATGTATATTTAATCTATAATATAATTAATGTATAGATAATCTTGCTGAATTTTATGGTTTTGTTGGTTGTCAAATAAATAAATAAAATGAAAATTATACGTATCACAAAAAATATTAAATATAAATGAGGTAAGTTGTACTTATATACTAATGCATGCTGGTGAATTTTTTATGCAGTTTTAGTTATTATTCACTTTGCCACTATTTTAGCATATATTTTATGATGATAAACCATAGGTAAAAAGCAAGACACAATTTTCAACAGTTTATTCACGTAATCCAATTTAAGTTGTTTACAGTGGTCACGCAAATGAAACGTTAAAAAACAGTTGAAATTCCGAAAAAAATAATAAATATATTTTAATAATTTATTTTGAAAAACTAAATTGGCTTTTTATGATAAGTCATTTTTACTTGAATAACTTATTGTTAAAAAAATTTAAATAAATTATTATTCGAATGGGTGTAAACAGATTTCTAAATAAAAACAAAAATTCGGTTCAATGCAATGTTTGGGCAGTTAGTCTAACGATACAGTTATGCAATATATATTTCGTATGCAAATTAACTGATAAAAATACAAAAGCAAAAAGTTCACATTGCATGCATAAGGGGGAGTGTCTTGAAGACAATTTTGTAAGATGGAAGCAGATGGAATATTCTTATGCAATTATCATTTTCCGTGAGTCAATCAAAGCTATGTTAATAAAATAATAATTAAATTAAATTTATATTCCAACTTCTACCGAAGTAAATGCCGCTGGTGAGCATGAGGGCTGAGGTTCCACCTGCTGACAGCATTGTTGTAGATGCTGTTTCAAAAATCGAGGAGTTTCGAGGGCATTTGCCATGTTCAGCCTCTTGCCTCGTGAGTCGGATTACCTGGTGGGAGTTTTCCGAGTTTTCTCCCCTACGATACGCAAATGCGGGGTGGTTCTTCCTGAATGGCACTGCCCTCCTTCAGCGACACGGAGCCAAGTCAGGCTTCTACCTCCGGGTGCTCCATCACTGCGGAAATTGTTCCTTTAATTCTATCCATCCATGAGACTACTCATGGAATGAGTAGGATTGGATACAACAACAATTGGATACAATTGAGGATTAGATACAACAACAACATTATCATCATCAGTGGCGCAACAGCCCCATAGTGGGCTAAGGCCGTCTGCCTACGGGCAGAATTCTAAATAGGTTTGGTTTGTCGCTGTACGGTCATCTTGTGCACACGAGGACTAAACAGACTGCGACCTACAGTTTAAAGTGGATTCCGAACCGCTAACACACATCCATACCACCGCCAGGATTCGAACCTGTGGCCCAAAATCTGGATAGCCAATCTGGACAGGAGATGTTTTCTTTTTACGGGGTAGGGTTGTCAGCCTTATGCCCAACACTCTACAGTCATATTAGACCGGGACCGACGGTTTTTGCTCTGTACCATTACAAACATCCCTGCCACCGCTGAGACTCGAACCCCACCTTGTCTTCGTTGCTCTCATCGTAGATAAGCATCGTAGATCCTTTGATATTCGAACCGGGACTCGAACTCGAAACCTGTGGCACCTAGCGTTAGAGCGTTAGACACTCGGCCATCAGGCCCCAAAGACACCGACAACTGAAGTAAATTTCTCTATTGAGATTTTATTTCTTCAATAATCTAATTTACTGAACATAATTTTTAGCTAATAATCCTTTCTTTATTATTACTAGATAACATTCATTTTAAAAAGTTGCTTTTCAAAACATGCTTAAATCAATTTTTTATATTCCTGAAATTTTTCATTGTACAACTGTATTATTTCGAGGTTAGGAATGAATGAGAAGATTTCCTTAGAATTAATGAGAAATAAATTTTCTAGATAAGAGCTTTTATTGTTACATATAAAATTTTATATTTTTCCACGATAAATTTAAGTGAGATTAAAAACTAGATAAACCTACACATAAAGCATTCATCTGTAATATTTTTAAACAGTTCTTTCTTAATTTTGCAATTAAGAACCAAAACCCGTAAAAGAAATAAATAAATGAATGTTTCATTACGGCAGTTAATCTGAACCTTTTATTTATTCTTTATAACGAGGAAAAATTCTATATCTTTATAACGAGGAAAAATTTAATGAAATATTTTTATAGAATTTTGGGAAATTGGCATTGACATTGGCATTTTAGAATTAAAAAATTTTGCATCATACCATCATTACATTTTATCAGTCCATTTTAATTTTTGCGTACTATAAGTAAATGAATGTACTAGTTGTAAATTACGCAAATTTTGAATAAATTTAAATTGAAGGAGATTGGTTTAGAACTATATTTGGTTTGACCATTTTAGAATTAAATTTTGCTCTACCATCATCATTTTTGTCCTGCGTACTATAAGTGCGAGGGCAAATTACGCACAGATTGGTTTAGTTTGGGCCGCCTGCGATCAGTTTTAAACAGACCGGGATACCGAACCACTCACAAACATCCATGCCACCACCAAGATTTGAGAGGTCTGATTGCCAATTGGCTAGCTCTCTGGCCTTTGGTACCACAGGCTTCAGGCTCAAATCTTGGTGATGTCATGGATATTTGAATGTGTTCGAAATCCACTTTAAACTGTAGTTTAGCCCTCGTGTGCACAAGATGATCGTAGAGTGACAAACAAACCAAAGCCAGGATTCAAGCCTGGAGCCTGTGGTACCAAAGAGCTAGCAAATTATCCATGAAGAAACAGGGAGAAGAGATAGGAATGAAAATTTAAGATGTACATGCATTAAGCAAATACTTTCATGTCCGAAATTTTAGTTGTAAGATCATTAAAATTAAAAATTAATAAAAATTAATTAGGATATGTTGAAATAATTAGGATATGTTGATAATTTAATCAGTTTGGATGACAGGATAGTATGACACTTAAGGCTGATTAATTGATATTTGGTACATTTTGGAACAGAAAATTCTGTCCAAGAAGTAAGTTTGGAACACGTATAAAGGAAAACAAAATGACGGAGCTATAGTGCGTTTCAAAATAGCTTGGTTACGGTTACAATGCGGGTAGGCAGATGCTTTCCCTTCCTGAGGAACTCTTATTAGTAGTACTATAATAAAAAAATTGGTGAATAAAAACCATCCATTTAATGTTTAGTTATTGCATAAATCGAATCAAATACTAAAGCTCATTCAATCCATGCAATATTATGATGGTGTATATGAATCACATGGAATATGCTGCGGCATTATTGTTACAAGAAAATGGACATAATAACGTTGTATCCAGTTTTGTTAACAAGAAAATGAAAATATTAATAACATTGCATCCAATTTTGTTTGCAAGAAATTATAATTTAAAAGAATTGTTTTGTTTTGAAAGAATTCATTAAAAATTATTAGTAAAAGAGCAGAAGTGCTAAAATGGATATTACATTAGATAAAAATCTAAGTAAGTAAAAAATTAATTCATAATTAGACACTTTCCATGGTGTGTTATAAAGGCAGGTAATTGAATACGTTCCGGTGTTAGTTGTATACGGAAAATAAAAATTAATATTAGAAAATAGATACTATGCAAAATTTCCTCAAATGATAAGAAATATAGAAGATATGATTAACTTTCTTCAATAAATTAAATAATGCATTTTACTTTTGCAAATTTTGTTCAAAATTTTAATTGAAACTACAAAATTAGAATGTAATATTATCTAAGAAAAAAAAAGTGTTCCCCTTCATGTACAATCTCCTTAACAACTGATCATTCAATTCCTTATATTAGCTCACACTCTCCCTATGGTATATCTTGTTCAAATTTTCAATCGTTCATAAAATACTTTTTATTCGTCCACTCAAGTTCAAATACATTTTTTTTTAACTTTTAGTGGAAGACACTGGATGTGAATACAGTCTTTTCAGATATTAATTCAGTAATTAAATCTAATTAATTCAGTTTAGTTTTTTTAGATTCAAGTTGCATCTATCTACCAATAGATGGCGCCAGATAAACTTAAAAAAATGAATGAGAATTATTTATAAAGGATTTTCTGCAATAGAGTGAAAAAAAAAAGTAGGAATTAACTTAAAATTTTTTTTTTTTTTTTATATTACTTGTAAGATTTCTTTGTTCCATCAGATCTGCAACTAATCCATTCCAAGGTACATCTAAAAATAAAAATAAAAATAAATAAAAAAACAGTAAAGCAGATAATAAAAATATTTATATTAAATCTGAAAATTTAGAAAACAAGACAAATAAAACAACAGATTTTTTTCATCTAATTTTTCTGTTGATGTAATTATGTTCTTTAAAATTTTTTAATTGTTAAATATTAAATATTTCTGTTATAATTAATAAAACAAAGGTTTATAAACATAAAAAAAAGTACTTTGAAAAGTACTTTTGGTGTTTATAAACACCAAAAAGACACATATATATATATTATAAACACCATATATATATTTGAACACCAAACTCAAAATGCAAACAAAATTTCATATTGAATTCGGTGAATTTCCACGAATGAAAATCGCATTACATTCCTCGTCTCCAATGTTGCTGTTGTAAAAATAATAGGAAAGCAAAATTTTCTTATTATTATTTGGGTTGATCGTTTTTAAATCAAATTCGTGTAAAAAAGTTCGTGTAAAAACAGAATTGGGTGTGTATATATAATCACAACACTAATGCTATCCTAGTCAGTTATACTTATGACTCTTTTTTAATTTATGTTATGGTACTAATTTTTATCTGTTTGATTTAACTGATTTTTAACTAATTTTAACTTTGATTTTTTTTTTTAATTAATTGATTTTAATTTAACTGATTTTTTTTTTTTTATCTATTTACTATTAGATTTATTTTTCAAAAAAAAAAAAAAAAAAAAAAATATATATATATATATATTTTCATATCTGCATCCGATTGCAACAAATATCAATGGCAATACCTTGGACAGGCATAGCCGATCACAGTGATAGTGAAATCATCTTGAAAAATCACACAATTTTTTAATTATTAAATTTTTTAATTGTAATTAATACCCCCTCGATTAATACCTTTTCCCCTATAATGCCAATCTGTTTAAATTTGTCTGACTTGGCCGTTTGCCAATTTTCCACAAAAAACGATGGCCGAACTATACTAATCTTATTTTCACATACACCCCTGATCTGATGTGTAAATTAAATCATAATGAGTTAGTTACGATTTAAATAACAAATTATGATTTTTTACACTGGGTTATATGTCAACAAACTCATAACCCCTATTAAAAACAACTACATTTAAAAAAATGATGGTTTTTAAATCTAAAAACACACACAAAAAAGCATATTAAATCCTAAATATGATAACAATAATAATTAAAAAGCACATTATAGTATATTTTACAAAGTTGTTGTTCTAATGCAGCTGGCAAACACTTAGACAGCTTGGTCTTGGATGCCTTAAGGCAAGCGCTGCACAGATGTTACCCACTTTGCACTACCCAGGGGCGCGTGTCACTTGAAGATAAACCACGGATGCGGAGTCACAATGCCCCCGCAACACTCTACGATCCTATTAGGACCGGGACCTACGGTTTAAAGTGGATTCGAACCACTACAAACATCCATGGCACCGCGTTGACTTGAACCCGAAAACTGTGGTACCGAGCGCCAGAGCGCTAGCCACTCGGTCATTCAGGCACACATATTTGCTTTACAAAGTAAATAAATAAATAAATATCAGCCACTATTCAAACGGTGATACTGTTACATATTTTATGGGGGTTGATCTTTGCAAAACACATGTCCTACTTAAAAAAAAAAACACCTGCTTGAAAAAAAAAAAAAAGGTGCCAAGTGGAAAAAAAAAAAAAAAAAAAAATCGCAATGCTACTAATTGTATTTGCTGATCCTGCACATGAACGATGGCGAGGCGATAAATCGCCAAATATGGCAACCGCGGTGTAGGGAAGCAACGAGCACGGAGGTTGGATGCGGTACAGCGAAAGGA
The DNA here is from genome assembly GCA_021605095.1 of Caerostris extrusa. NCBI lineage: Eukaryota > Metazoa > Arthropoda > Arachnida > Araneae > Araneidae > Caerostris > Caerostris extrusa. The sequence continues at coordinate 104,250 of BPLR01018955.1, forward strand.
AAAAGCATCGGGGGTGGAAGTCGCAGAGACAAACGCATCTGCAGCTAAAAGGAAACACCACTTCCGAGTGACTACCGTACGGTAAGAGAACCATTTCTGTGTTTCTTTTTCTTCTTCTTTCTGCCCCTTCTAGTACTCTGTGTGCATGTGCTCTTCTCTCCGGATAAACATCGCGCACTTCTGCTTTGCCTTCACTGGAACCGTGATGGTTCGATCTATCTCTGGCTATTCCGGGTGGTCGGTGCTCTGTTCAATCCAAAGGCCAAACGAGAGTTAAAAAGAACATTTAGTGGGGATTCAGGCTCGAAATCAATCGTTTGTATTGCTATTTTTTTAAAAATTGGGGTTTTTTTTTAAATGAGTGCTTGTATAATGAGCATGGGTTTCTAATTATTATTATTATTTTTAATTTTTATCACTGCTCTGATGAATGATTTCGTGTTAATAGTAAATATATTATATTAATATAAATATTTCAAATCAATAGTAAATATATCTAATGTAATATATAACTTTTCCATTGTTCGTTTCGAAGTTTTAATAATATTCCACGTGAAAAGTAGTAGCGGAGTCAACATTTATAACGAACAAGTGAATATAAAGATTTCAACTTTTTTTTTTTTTTTTTTCCACTTGCTTTATGTTTCATAAGCATGATTTGTTTTTCTTCGCTATGTACGTATAATAATAATATTAAAAATCCAAAAATATTAACTTTTCGCTTTTATTTTTTCAGAAATTTAATTCATTTTTTAAAATTCACTGTAACAAATAAAATTTATAAGTATTGGTTTTAAAGAATTATATATATATTAAAAAAAATAAAATTAAAAAATGTTCGTAAAGTATATTTTGCCGATGAAATAGAGTTGATTTCTCGGAAGTACAGATTATCCATTTAAATTTCCTATTATTGAATTCAGGCTCGAAATCATTTTCTGGATTTCTATTTTTTTAATTTTTGAGAAATTAATTTTTTTTTTTAAATAGTGCTTTGTATAACGGGCATCTATTTTTAATTATTATTATTATTATTATTAATTGTTATTTCTGTTCTGATGGAATGATTTCGTGTTAATACACAGTCTTAAATCAATGATAAATATATTTAATTTAATATATAATGGCAATTTTTTTTTTAATTTTTGAGTAATTGTTTCTTTTAAAATAGTGGTTAGTATAACGAGCATGTGTTTTTAATTATTATTATTATTATTAATTGTTATTCTATTCTGATGGAATGATTTCGTGTGAATACACCGTCTTAAATCAATGGTAAATATATTTTAATGTCATATAAAATTTTCCTAGTTTGTGTTTCGAAGTTTTTAATAATATACCACGTGAAAGTTATAGCTTTTCTAACGAACAACTGAATATAAAGATTTCAACTTTTTTTTTTTTATTTCCTCACTTGCTTATATTTCCTAAGCATCATTTGTTTTCTCTATGCTATATGCGTATAATAATGTTAAAATAAAACGGAAACTAACTTTTTCATGTTTATTTTTCAACAGATTTAATTTTTAATTTAAATTCACAGTAACAAATAAAGTTTTTACACATTGGTTTTAACATATATATATTATAAAAATAAAAATTAAAAGAATATTCGTAAAGTATATGTTGCCAAAAAGAAACAGAGTTGATTTGTAAGAAGAACCGATTATCCATTTAAATTTCATTTTTTTTTTAATTATTGTATATGTTCGAAACATTAATAATTAATTAACATCAGAAAGTTTAACTACTCATTATTCCAAAATAAAAATAAAAAGTAATTTAAATAAAAAAAAAAAAGGGAATTCATTAATAAAAACTGTTAAATTGTATTCAGTTTCAGTCATTAATTACACGGAAAAAAAAAGGTTTTAAAGGTTATTTATTCATTTATGGATAATCAAAACAATCAATTGCAATGTTAGAGTGCTAGTTAATAATTTTCTTTTGTTACTTAAATTTAGTGAAACACTGGTTTAAAAATTCGTATAAATATAATCAAAATATTTCTTAGAAATATAATCTATTTCATTACGCATTTTTAAACGAGCATTTTTTATAAGAGAACTATTTAAAAAAATTTTCTTGCATGGCAAATTTATTTTAGGAGGAAAAAAAAAAAAAAAAAAAAAAAAAAAAAAACACACACACACACACACACACACACACTGTCGGGAAGGAAAAAAAAAAAAGAATTAAATAAAAAAAAAATTAATAAAATTTAGTTTCCGTTTTGTAATGATTTAGCGTTATGCAACAACAGCATTATAAAGGTATTAGAAAAATTTAGCGTTATGATATATTTAAAAAGTTCATATATATCAATAAAAAAAGATGTGTGTTTGAATATTTTATGAACGACGTAAATTAAACCTTTGACATTCAAATGCAGTGGCAGCCAATGGAAGATAATTATATAAATGGAAGTTAACCACAACCATTGAAAAGATGCTTAACGATTAATTTGTTAAAATAAGAGTACGTTGGTTCGATTTCGATTTCATGAAGCGTTTTGCCAGCGTTGTTTATTGATCGCCAGAACCGAGTCGGTAGAGCTGACATTCTTGTTGATTCGGAGAAAAATTCAGCAAAAAAAATTAGTCCATTTACTGGTAAATGTCAACATCAATTGATTTTCACGTTATTTACTTCATCTGATGTAAATAGATGAAAATAAAAATAAAATTGTGGGGCCTGATTTCTAGCGCTCGATAGCACATGTTTCGGGTGCCATGGATGTTTGTAGTGGATCGGAATCTACTTTAAACCGTAGGTCCCGGTCTAACAGGATCGTAGAGCGTTGTGGGGGTAAGGCTACTCGCGGCCGTAGCACATCTTCAAGCTACACGTGCCCCCTGGGTAGTATTAAATGAGTAACAGCGGTGCGGCCAGGGCCAGATTTAGATGAAAAAGGCCATAGGCTATTCCACTTATGAGGCCCTTTCACCTCCCATTTTTAACTTTGTAAATTACTTATTATGTTGGTTTATTATTCATATGTGTAGAATTTCTCCTCATTTGCGATTCAGTGTTTACTGTTTTTAGAATAGCGCGATTCTAATTTTGCTAACAATTTGAATGCAGGCCCCTCTTGATCTTGAGACCCTAGGCTGAAGCCTAGTTAGCCTATAGGAAAATCCGGCCCTGGCTGCGACCCTTGCTTATGTTATAAATATTAACTGTCTCTGTATTGCCAGATGCATTAGAACAGCAAAAAAAATAAAATCGTTCAGAAACTCAGAGGAGAATCGACTTAGTTAATCGCCGGGCTAGTTAAATTCCGGAAAAGAGTTTGAGCAACCAGATGCCAGCCACCGTTGAGTGTCACCCCCCCGGATTGTGTTGACGGAACTTGAGTGAAATGTAGCAGGCTCTTCGTGGTGCATTCAGCGGAGCGCTGAATCTGTTATAAATTTCGTGTCGTTGTGTAACGGCAAATGATATCAGATAAAAATGCCTAGAATTGGAAAGGGACCCTATAAAGTTCAACTTTCTCTGGAATGTTGAGAATAATGTTTTTTCAATCAATTTAAAATTATTATGATGTTATGAAGGAGTCGAAATTCGAAGTGGTGATTGGATATAAAGCAGGGGTCGTTCAAATATTGGGTCCAGTGGCCATAGTGACTCTTTTCCAAAGTTGGGCGCAACTGGGCATAGAACACCGTTGCAATTTTTAAACTATGTTTAATATCGGTGGGCCTTGTCTTCCACCAATGAATGCCACTAACAGGGAAGAACGTTACCCTATTAGGAGTAAATGCGTGTTGTGTGGGAGAAATCCCGGGAAATTCCATTCGGACAGTTGTTAATTTTTCTTTTTTTCCACGTCTCACCTTAAGGTTATGCAGACCCTTACTAGTTAGGAACATCGGTGGGGCTGGTGTGTACCACGAGCAGCCCATCGACGGGTATTGAAGAGAGGGAAGTGCCTTCCGAGAGGACTTTTAGGGTGATCCATATTTGCGTGTCGTATGAGAAAGAAAGAAAATATCCAACAGGCATCCTCACTATCGATGAGGGAGGGGTTTTACACATAATCGTCACCAAGTATCCTCGTTTCTGGCAGTCTCTACAACAGGGGTGGCCAACTCGCGGGCCGCATGCTCATAGTTTTTAACATTTTTTCGGCCCGTGTGATTGATCGTACTTTTACAAACTATATTTATTTTATAATGACCAAAGTAGTGAAAACCAATGCATTAAAAATGCATCATGTGTGCAACCATATATACAAAAATTAACTGGCGAAATGATGAGAAACAATTAACTTTGTTTTTAAAATAATATTCTTGTGAATATAAGACTGTTATTGCCTGTTTTATTTATCAGCTTATAGTTATGAGTTCGCAGAATAATTAAATTATATTCTACGAACTCATGATGCGCGACCATCTTGCAACATCTAATACAAAAGGTGATCTAATAGAACATCTACTATGTTTCACTTTAAGTACCCTCAATGATGCAGTGACCATCCCTAGATACGCACAGTTGATAACAGAGCAATCCAGACTCTGAAGTTGTTAACGCTTTTGGTTCAACTTACAATTGTTCAGTTACATAGTTTTTTTTCTTTTCGAAAATGAAATTAACCCAACACAAAACACGCTCAAACATAACGGACGCTCACCTGCAACACCCATTACGATGTGCAAATACCCAAATGGAGATCGATGTGCAAAAGCTAAACGAAAGAGTGGAGAAACACATATCGCACTAGTAAAATGAATATTTTTTATTGATTTCATTTTTTTTATTTCGCTTATATTTATATATATTTTATATTTCATATTGAGTGTTATACATACATCTCTTTACAATGTGCGTTTAGTATCATCATTATTATTATATTATGTACGTTTACATGTAAGAATTATAGTAAACATAAAAATAATAACTCATTATGTTTCCATTGTCTGTATGTGTGTAGTGTGTCTAAATGTAATAGGGGATATATAATTTTATATGCGGCACGCGGAGTTGCGATGCATTTCCAAAGTGGCCCGCAAGATCATTTGGTTGGCCACCCCTGATCTACAACAACGGCTGCAATTCCACTGCATACAGAAAGTCTGAGTTTTGATGCTGGAGACTTTTACGCGAACTCTCACAATCCCAATTGAGGCTCCTCGGTTTCGAAAACAGTGATTGCAACAGACCCCGATAGCGGACTCGCCTTCCTGCACTGTAGCTGCGAACGCTATATCACTGGGCCACGAGTTGGACACTCAACTAAACCTTCAATTTTACTGGAAGTAAAAAATAAATAAATAATAATAATAAATAAAAAAAAAAAAAAAATCTTTAAACTTTATACCAGATAGAAAATATTTAATTATATCCTTTTGCATTTACATTTATTTTAACCAAAGACAGATATTAACATTTAATAAATGTAAATTACTAAATGATTAGCGGTCTAGTGATAGCTTCTGTAATAGTTACTTCTTAACACGAGGATGTTAATTACGGCTGCCTCTTAATAGTTGTTATTAATGTGTAATTCTTTTCTATGAGCTTAAGTACAGTTTACTGTTTAAATTATTATACACTTTAAAGTAAATAAAGATATTTAATATATTGTTAAAAAGAATAATAAAGTTATCATACAGCGCAAGATTTAAGATCTGTGTTTGGACAACGCTTGCGGAGCGGATCAGTGGTGATGGAGGACCGGTTTTTGAGCCACATTTTGGCGATCCCTGCTTATACATTAAAATGCGCTTCTTCATAAACTGTATATTCACCAGTTTGCATATTGTGTCGATGATTACAAGCCGGTTTCTTTTAAAATGTCCGAGAAAACGTTTCCCCTCTCATTTGATATTTTTGGGAGGACAGATATGGTTATGGATGCTTTCATTTCACACTTTGGTATTTTAAGAATTTTTCCAAACTTCCATATTTTTTTTTGTCGCTGTTGTTATTTCTGTATGTTTATACTAGAGATTGGAATTTGTAATTTTGTTTTCCAATGACAACTGTGACTCCTACAAAAAAAAAAATAATAATAATCATAGCGATGAGCCTTTGACAACGATTCGTCGATATATATATATTTATTTATAATTTATAAAGAATACAACATATGAACTCAAAATCCAAAGGGAAACTGATAGGAGTGAATTAGAAACACGACTATTTTTATGACAAAAGTTAATACTATTATTTTTAACAATTTTTTTTTTTTGAGAGAGAGAGATGTGTGAATGTGAGGTACTTCAAGATTTTAACATTGTGAATGTTATGATGGCTTTGTTTATACAATCTGCGTGTCACGAATTCCATTAGTAGATGATTTTGGCATGCAATAGGATCTCATTTCTAATGCACTCTCTGCTTGTTTTCTCTGTTTTTTGTGTTCATATGTTGAATTGTTTACATACATATACATGTTATATATATATATATATATATATATATACTCACCAAATTCTGATTTCACACGATAGATACTTTTATGAAGAATACGTCTAAAAAAATTCATGTAAAAATATGTTGCATCTATTGAAAAATAGAAGTCCTAAGAAATCCGCAACTATATTACAATAAACCATGAGTTTTCATGTTAATCTATAAAGATCATTATAGATTAACATGAAAACTGATCATATAGATGACATTATCATGTCATCTATAAAGATTGCCCATGTATCATACAAAGTAAACTGTCATTTGAAAAGGGGGAAACACGTCACTAATTCCTGAACATAAAAATTTTAAGTAAAATAATATGAATTATACATAAAAAAGTATAATTCGTTGTCACTTTCTGACAATAAACTTATATGTTTACATAAGACTGCAATATTACTGCTATCACTAGAAATGTCTTGGTTATCGTCTTCGTGCTCCATTGGCGGCCTGATGGCAAATTGGCTAGCGCTCTGCCAATTGGTACCACAGGTTTCCGGTTCGAATCCTGGCGGTGGCATAGATGCTTGTTGGTGGTTCAGAATCCTCATTAAACTGTAGGTCCCGGCCTAATTAGCCCAAAGTGTGCAAAAAATGACCATAGTGCGACAAAACAAAACGACCAATCGTGCTCCATTTGTGAAATTCTTGTTGTAATCTCTTGAAGAAAATTAGTAACTAGCCTCCTGTGGTGCCGATGTTTCAGGGGATTTAAGAACAAATTCAGTAATTAATTATTGTGTTTATGTTTTGGCTAGGCCTTTGCGTTTTTTTTTTTCTTGCATATCTTTTAAGAAAACCTGTCATCCAAAGTATTTTATGTAAGAGTAAGTGTCCTCCTGTATTTGCAGAAAATTCATAATTCCTGTGAACTTAGATGAAGTGCGCGGTTCTTTTGATTAAATCTGTCTATACATTTTTAACGCTGTTTACTTGATGGCATTTCCTTCTACTGGTACTCTTTTCTGCGATTTTTTTCCTACCCACATAACCAGAGTTTTTTCCATTTTCTCTTGACAACATCTCTTGACCACGAGGATGATTTAGCACTTAACTTTGCAGCAGAACATGACGACTTTCTGATAGCAGCCTCATTTTTCTTGATAATTCTCACTTTAGCTTCACGTTGTTCAAAATGCTTTCATACAGACGTTGCACCTTGCCCAGTTTAAAGGCGATCTAAAATTTGAATTTTAATGACCAAGGAGATCGCTTTCCCTTTCGCTTTTGTTATAGGTGAATAATGTGGCATTATGTAAAGTTACCAAAAAATATTTCAGTTATAATTAGTAAAACAAGGGTTTATACACAACAAGGTATTTTTCACTTTGAACACCAAACTCAAAATGGAGACAAAATTCCATATTCAGGTTATGAAATTCGATGAATTCCCACAAATGGAAATCGCATTACGTCTCCAATGCCGCAGTTACAAAAATAAAAGTAAAACAAAATTTTCCTCTTATTATTTGGGTCGAATCAAATTCGTGTAAGAGAAGTTCGTGTAAAAACAGAATTGGGTGCATATTATATATATATATATATATATATATTAGTCAGTTATGTTTATGACTCTGTTTTAATTTATGTTATGATACTAATTTTTATCAGTTAAATTAATCGATTTTTATCTTTTTATTATTAGATTTGTTTTATAAAAAGTATTGAGTTCTCCAAACCTAAATCCGATTGTAGAAAAATCAATGACATTTCTTGCAAAGGCATAGCCGATCATAGTGATAGTGAAATCATCATGAAAATCACACTATTAGTTTCCGATCCTTTTATAGAAATATTATATTAAATTAAAGAAATATTACTTTAAATTCCTTTCGATTTATACAAATTATGGTAAAAATCGAATGGAAGTTAAAATAATATTTTTTTAATTTCTATTATTACTGTTTTGTAACTCTTAAAACTTATTACTTTATGAAATATGACTATGAATAAGGCAAAGGTTTATAAATATCGAAAAAGTATTTTTCACTTTGAACACCAAACTCAAAAATGCAGACAAAATTCCGTATTGAGCTTATAAAATTCGGCGAATTCCCACAAACGGAAATCGCATTATATTCCTCGTCTCCAATGTCGCAGTTATAAAAATAAAAGTAAAGCAAAATTTTCTTCTTAGAATTTGGGACGATCGTGTTAAATCAAATTCGTGTAAAAACAGAATTGGGTGCATACATATATATACAAACAAACAAAAATCAATGACGTTTTCGCACATGCATAGACATTCACATTCACATAATTTAATTTTAAGCAAAATTTTAATTGTGAACTAATCCAGTATTTTATATACACCAGTTTAAAATTAGCAGTACGGGTTCTAAAATGTGGCCATTTAGAGTGTTTAATAATCATGGAATATCTTGAAGAAGTGAATAAATATACATTTTTACTAAAATATCTATAATAACAAGTAATATAAAAAATTATCAAAAGTCCATTCCTACTTTTTTTCCACTCTATTGCAGAAAAGTCCTTTATAAATAAAGTTGAAATTTTCCTCTTACAACGGGCGCCATCTATTGGCAGATACATGCAACTTAAATCTAAAAAAACTAAAATTAATGAATTAAATTTAATTACTGATTTAATATTTGAAAAACTGTATTCACATCCAGTATCATCCACTAAAAATTTAAAAAAATGTATTTGAACTTGAGTGGATGAATGAAAAGTATTTCATGAACGATTGAAAATTTGAACAATATATAGATAGGGAGAGTGTGAACTAATAGAAGGAATTGAAGAAAAATCTCACTGTTAGTTTCCTATCCTTTTATCATTTGTATAAATCAAACGGATTTAAAGTAATATTTCCTGACTATCTGTTATGCTATTTTGTAACTTGTTATTTTGTAACTTTTAAAGTATGTTACGTTATGAAATATGAATATGATGTAATTCATATTCACCGAGAAGGCGTTGCAGGTATAAAATAAAACATTGTTCTCTGAGGACCTTTGTTTACCAAACATACTACCTGGAAACCAGATGCAATTATAACGGCATCACGCAGCTCAAATAGTCTGTGTACGAGGAACGAAGCAGCTGAAAACTGCCATTTGCATGTGAGGAATCCCGTCACACACTCTCTGATGTTTAAGTAGGCTTACTAGATGAACTTTTCTTTCTGTTCTCATTTTGTATATTTCGGGGAATCCTTGTGAAACAGCTGAAATCCGTATTTGTAAATGGTGCGATGTTTTCCACGAAATTCTTGAAAAAAATGCTCTGTTATGCAGCTGATACATAAATAATAATGTAGAATATGTTTTATGCTTGTTTTATGGGGTAACTTTTTAACTAAAAATGATACAATAATAATAATAATACCGTGTTTATTAGTTGAAAAGTATACTCAATGCAGTTGAACCTCGGTTATCGTTCATTAGCATTTTTAATTCGAATAGTACAGTTGAAATTTTAGTCATAGTTCCTTGAAGATCATTTTGAATTCGTGAAGAAGATAATGTGAGAAAATAATGTGAATAAAAATTGAAGAATATGAAGAAGATAATGTGAATAAAGATTGCTAAACGACATAATATATATATATATATATATAAATGCTGCAAATTTGTTGTTTGTGTTTAAAAGTTCTGAAATAATCTAATCGAAATTACCCAATATTTTAAATAAATGAATAGATACGGCCATCTCGGATTTAATTTATTTTTAGAAAGCTTTGCAAGTACAAATTTTTTTATATATTAAATTTTTTTTTACAGTACTTTTCTACAGCAGTATTGTTATGTATGTAGTAGGATAGTAACATTCAATCAATGAAATTCTATGTTGACCCATTTACTATATTTGGGGGATTCTAAGTTACGTAGGCTACATAATTTTGGCAGTTTATTTGTTAACAAATTCCTAACAAACAGTTCAAAGAAATACCAAATCAACACAAATTACTGACAGGGAATATATTTGCCTTATTTAATTGTAAATCTACTTCCATCAATCTTGTTATTTCATTTTGTTTTAAGAACAATTAACAACAATTACTGTTTTAATGAAAATGGAAACAGGAATTGCACTTTGAATTGAACTAAGGAACTATTATTACTGTGATAACAAAATTAATTGCGTTTACAGTTTATTTAATTAAGTTTTTCAAAACGAATTAGATTATTAAAAGTTTAAAAGAAATTTATAAAAGAAATTCTATCATACTACACGCATGACAAAATAGTTCCTTTTATACATAATGTTTATAAATTGTTATACCAGAAAAGAAAAAAAAAGCATATAGTAAACTGTGTTGTTTAAATAAAGTAAATTGCTCAGAAAGAAAGTAATTGTAAGTAAATTGCTCAGTGTAGTAAATAGTAAATAGTTAACAGTTTATAACATTATAATTAAAAGGAACTATTTTGTCATGAGTGTATTATGATAGAATTTCTGATGTAAATTTTTTTAATAATCCATTCAAAAATGTTTTAAAAAGTAACATAAGATTTGCTTTTCTTGACTGTTAAGTCACATGGAACCAGTTTTTCTGCTTTTTCTGCATCATTTTCGACATTGCTCTTTTATGAAAAATAAATGTTTAAGATGTTTTTTTTTATACATTTTAATCACTGTAAATCAATTAACTTTGATTATCTGTTATATTACTTAAAACCTAAGAATAATATTGTTCTTCATTAAATTATTCTTAATTAGAATTCATGAATATTTTTAATTAGAATAACATTAATTAATACTATTATTCTGAAATTAGCTATGAATTAAGTCATAAAATTCAAACATTTTGACATTTCCACCCTGAAGTGTGAATATTCAATGTTGAGTATGAAGAAGAATACAGTTTTTAGTAATAGTATGTCAACGCGACTGTATATTATTTTCCCCCAAAATCGAACATCTGCTGATTTTAAGTAATAGTATGTGTATTCAAAATTGCTTAGTTCTTCATAGTTTTTATTTATTAATGAAAAGAACAGAAGTGAGCACGTGAAATTTTTATTCTTAATATTTTTTTTCTTTCTGATGGACAGTAGTTCAAATATTTCAAACTATTGTTCTTAAAGTAATTGAATAAATCTTCCCAAAGACTTTTGGTTAAAAAAATTCCCAGAGTTCCATGCAATCCCTTTTTTCGTAGTGTAGTGTAGTTAGAGGTAAGTGAATATTCTTTGTCTTAATTGCAATTAGAGGTGGTGAGCAAGGAGTCAGGAGTCGACTATATTTGAAGAGTCGGCGTCAGGAGTCGGTTTAAAAATTCGACTGCCGACTCTTTTACAAAATAATTTCTATTCTTCCAAATTTCTAGAACTTAATGTCAAAATGAAATTTTAAGGAGACTATTCCATTGTATCCTTTTAATAATACAACCAGTAGCGAAGACAGTCACTACTTTAGCAGCAAACCATTTAAGTATCAAGAGAATTTTCTCAGCCCTAAGGTTTATCAAAAACTATTTTGGATCGAATCTGAAAAACTATTTTATTATTAAAAAAAAAAAAAAAAAAAAACTGTCATGTGTTACAAATAGAGCATCTTTGTGCTTAAGATGTACAGTTTTCTTTTGCTTGTCCAAAGCTATTCTACTAAACTTCACTACCTGTTAATTTGCCATTTTTTTGTATGCAAATTTAGAGTATAATAATGTATTTTAAGGAAGTGAAAATATTATACTTTTAAAAGTTCTAAAAATATTTCTTTTTATAAAAAAAAATGGTTTTTATAGATATATGAGTTGAACAAAAGTCATTGAATTTATTTCACAAATTTTCTAAATCCATTAGTGAAGATCATAATACATTATATTACGGAAAAGAATCGGTATAATAAGTCCGACTCATGTTTTCTGCCAGATTTTTTATCACATTTTGTGGAAATTAGTGATAAATTGAAAACTTATACACTAGAACCTCTTTAAGTCGAACTCGATAAGTCGAAAACCTCCAAAACTCTAAAAACATTTTTGTTCTCTACTCTTCAAGCACCAAAACCTCCATTATTCTAAATTTCAACCCTCTATATGTCGAAATAATTATTCAATCCCCACAAGCATTTTTTGGTATATATTTTCCCTCCGTAACTCGAAAAAAAAAAAAAAAAAAAAAAAAAAAATAATTGGACCTCTGTATCTCGAACATTAACAATGTTTGATTTTACAACCTTTTACAATTCGATCATTTGAAATTAGTTCGGAATTATTTTGATTTTTTATTGTAGTACATAATATAACTTTTAAGTTGCAAATAAACATGTTTATTATCACTGTACCTTGAATTTTTATTTATTTTACTTTTTTATTTTACCTAAGAATCTAAACCTCTACAAGTCGAATATTTCCTTACAAAATCCGCGCAAGTCGAAAACTCTATACCTCGAATTATTTGGCGTCTCCTTTGAAGTTCGACTCAGAGAGGTTCTACTGCATTAGTTAATCGCCCGTTTTTATAGTGACTAGTAATAGATAATAGTAAAATAAAAATAAAACTATGATATGAAAAATTTAAATAATCTGTCCAAAACTTTATGATTAATTTCGAATTTTTTATTTAAGGTTTTTTTGTATCAATAATTCGTTCACGAATATTTTTTAATTTCCATAAGTTTATGGTTCAAAAATTTCTGCCTTCTATACTTATCTAATTCAGTTTATAATTTCACCTATATTTAAAAGTTCTTTCTTTTGATAAAAATATTATTAGATATTTAATTTCAGCTAAAACAATAAAAATTAGACACCATTTTCTTAGAAAACTACTTTAACAATATTGAAATTTCATTAATAGTTTCAATTGGTTGATGAAAGCAATAAAAATATACAACATGTTATTCGATCCATGATTAAAAAAAAAAAAAAAAAAATCAAAATTGTGAAATAACGATTAGAGATTTTACATTAAAAAATCAGTTATTTATTAGTACAAAAATATTTAAAGATAAGATAAGATTACATTAAAAAAAAAGATTAATTTCAAAAAAATATTGCAACATTGCTATTTCGAAAATCTTCATGATTTTATACACAAATGAATTACATGCTATGATTTTACATTTTTTATAAATTAATGATTTTACATACAAAAATTACTTTAATAAATAAATTATTTTTTATTAAAAATAACTTATAAATAACTTAATTAATTAATAAAATATTGAAAGTTCATAAGAATGCATTAATAAAAAAGACTCATTTCAAAACGCACATAACAACTTTGCTAATTCAAAATTGTATTTTTTTCTTAATCTTGTTTAACTTTCAGAGAATTTTATGTAGAATTCTCCTAAATATTTTCATCCTGCCAACTCATTCTCTTAGGAATGATGACAACACCCGATAATTTCATTAAAGTAATTTTTTTTTCAAAAGCAAGCCAATGAACTTGAACTGCACTATCCCATTCAAATGGAAGGTCATCACCATAATGACTTTATTTTAGAATTTCATGTGTTTTGGCGTCCATTTGCAATAAAATGGAAAACACAAAACTCTTTAATAAAGTTAAACTTGTTGTTGTAATGTTATTTAAGAAACAATATTTCGTAAAAATACCACTAAAATAGTTAAATAGTTATTTATGAATATCTGCACATTGTAAAGCATCTAAAAGAGTGCAGATAAAACAATATTTTTTATCCTTTTACAAACAAATGCCTCCCCCCCAAAAAAAGTGTAAGCAATTCTGTTTCTGAGCATCCTTTTTTTTTTTTCATCCTTTGAGACTTGTTGACAACTTTAAATAAATATAGTTACTCCTTTTCTTGTCAGTTTTCCCAAACAAAAACAGCTTTTTTTACAAATTACACTAATTTTTCTGGTTGTTTGTTATCATGCATGAATATGATGTTGTTCTGACTAGAGGTCTTTGGCGTCTCCAAAAATGCAAAGGTATAAAATAAAATATAAGTAAGAATATAAGTTATAATTTAAAGCAGATGAATCTCCACCCTCACCACGAGAAACTTTCATTTGAAAACCTTTTATTTATGATAAACGCCGATTTTCACGAGATTTTATTAATTTGTGCGTTTTAGAACCGGCATGATGCTAAATAATAAGAACTGACCCATATCGAGTCAGTAGTTCATTTTGAATGGCCTGGCTTTCAAAATATAAACAGATTATTGTTTCAATATCCTCAAAATAGTGTCTAAGGATTAGTTTATAAAAGCTAATTTAACCATCACTTAACAGTATTTTCTATCTGAATGGGGTAATGCTTTTGTAATATTTGGATAATTGCTTCTTCATAAAGTTCTAGAATTATTCAATTTTGTTATATTTCTATCGCTATTGAACTGAATAGTTCTTGTGGGGATTCTGCGCTTTAAGTTTCCGATTTCGTCAAGTCTCTTTTCAGTTCCAAATGGAATCGACAAAACCGCTAAACAAGTGTAATGCAGAACTCCCGTTCTTGTGGTATTCTAACTTATTGCTTATTAAATTCCTTGGGTAATTGAACATTGGTATACTTCTATGTATATTCGTCCAGCAAAGAATGCACACATGATAAATTAATTCGTGAAAGGATTTCAATTTTTATACATTTTGTCTTCTTCTTTTATTCGCAGAAAAAGTACCAAAGAGCAATAATGCGCCAAAAAATGTTTGCAAGAAATTAAAAAGCTGTAACTTTCCTGATTGGCTATTAGAAGCGTTAGCCTCCATATGATAACATTTCCATTGCAGCCTATGAGACTCTGTCGTCTGGGAGTACTAGTGCTCTGTGTAGTTGATTATCTAATATTATCTGAAGAAAATTAGTAGTTATATCCACTGATCGTGGATTGAGCATTAAACATAAAGCATTGTCTCGTGTAATCTTTGAATTCTATAAAATAAAAATTGCGTATTAATATGTAAAAAACCTTTCAATATTTTATTACAATTTTCTACATCACATTTATGTGAATTAGGACTGTCCCTCCTGACCGCAATTAAGTGTAAAAAGAGAGAAAATCCTGAATGTATTAAAGAGAAAATGAAAATCAAATACACTTGCCAGAAAAAGTCTTCGTACAAGCACATAGCAAATATTCAAGAACGAAAAAAATTACATTTTGAAAATGATAATAATTTCATATTGTATTTATTTTATTCCTTACACAATTCATTAACTTTTCATAATAATTTATGAAATATAACACACGTTGTGTTTAAGAAATAACAATTGAAATAAAAATAACACAAATTGCTACCAGTAAAAGTTTGCGTACAAAAATAAATATAATGAAATGTGCAAATCAAACTTCAATTAACTTTAACCACTTGCTCAGTTTTATTAGATAGTAGTTAAAATATTATGTTTTCAGGATTTGTGGCAAATAAATCACAATGGATTTAAAAGGAAAGGAGATTACTCCTGAAGAAAGAAAGATCATCGTAAAACTTAGGAATGAAGGCAAAACTCTTCGGAAAATTGGCAAGATTGTTGGAAGAACTCATCCCTCTATCCAAAGAGTGATCAATAATTACACTTCATCGAAATCTATAATCTCAAAGCCACGTTCTGGACGTCCATCTAAGCTGACTGTCCGTGAAAAGAGATATGTCTTCAAGTCCTTACGTTTAAAGCCACGTATAAGTGCCTTTCAGATTACAAATGACGTTAGAGAGAGATTTAAAAAAACACTCCATGAAGACACCATAAGAAAATTTTTGAAAAGGCTGGGTATCGCCGTGTTACTCGCAGGAAGCCACACATATCAGCTGTGAATAGGCAAAAGAGTTTACATTTTGCAAATGAGTATGTAAATAAGTCTCCACAATTTTGGGAAAAGTACTATTCTCTGATGAGAGCAAGTTTTTCATATTTGGCATAAAAGGACGTAAGCTGGTGTGGAGAAAACAAGGTACGGCTTTTGAGAAGCAGAATCTTGTGCCTACAGTTAAGTATGGTGGAGGTGGTATAATGCTCTGGGGGTGCATGGCTGCCAACGGCGTAGGTCGTCTAAGCTTTATAGAGTAGACATTAAACCATATGGGATATATCAAAATTTTAAAAGAAAATTTGAAACAGAGCGAACAGGACTTGAACCTAGGAGATGACTTTTGGTTTCAACAGGACAATGATCCGAAGCACATAACTTTTTGCCCATAATGTTAAGCTCTGGCTTCTGTACAATATCAAAATCAATTGCATTCTCCTCCACAATCGCCGGATTTAAACCCCATTGAGCATTTATGGGACTTGTTGGAGCGAAAAATTCGACAGCACAAGATTACCTCAAAAGAAATGTTAAAGAGAGTGATAATCACAGAATGGAATAACATTTCTTCTGAGGAGACCTCCAAACTCGTCCATTCTATGCCCAAACGATTAACAGCGGTTCTCAGACGTAAGGGTTATCCCACCACCTATTAAAGTTTAGTTGAAAGCCAATGGAAAGTATTTTTTAATGTTTTTTTTTTTTTTTCATCTGTACGCAGACTTTTTCTGGCAGCTATTTCTAATATTCCTTATTTTAATTGTTATTTTTTAAACACAAATTGTGTTGTATTTCTTTAATTGTTATTAAATGCTAATGAATTGTGTAAAGAATAAATTAAATACAATATAAAATTAATATCATTATTAAAACATGATTTTTTTTCAATTTTGAATATGTGCTATGTGATTGTACGCAGACTTTTTCTGGCAAGTGTATATGGTCAAACATTGAAGTAATCGCCAAGACACATCGGGATAATTTTTTCTCATAAACATTAGAATATAAACTGCTTTTTTATTTTATTTTTTTCAGTAATATTTGACTTGACAGATATAATATATTTCTCAGAAATGTGCATTTAGTGCGCTTACAATTATTCGTAGGATTTTAAATAAGCTCCGAATTCAAAAACCACTGTTTTAGAGGTTTTATTTTATTCTTACTATTTTAATATTGAGGGAAGAAACAAATAATTTTTTTAGCAGTTTGAAAATGGATCCTTACTGGTTGTTAAAAAAAAATATCCCTAACTTAAGCGCAATTGACGCCGTACGTAAACGAAACAAATGATAATAATCATCTATTTTAGAATTTAAATGTTTGCTTTCAGTATCATCTTAGTCATTCCACTCTTCTATTGTGTATGTGCGAATCACAATGGGGAAAATCGGAGAGGAAATCCTTATAGCCTCAGCGGAAGCGAAGCTTATCGGAATATGTCCATATCGGAAGGATGCTGGAGAATGATGAAACCGAAAATGGGGTGTGAGGAGCAAATACACCATCCAAATAACCCGATTTTGAATTGATTCGGGTTAATGTATTCGATATTTATGTCTGTTGAAATGATTTCTCCCTTCTGCTTTTCTTTCTCTCTTTTTTTTTACTTTTGCATAACGATGTCATTTTTTAATGCTAATTTATTTTTTTCTCTGTCATTCAGAATAAATTCAGCAAAAGTGTGTTGAAATGATATTTATGTTATTATGACGGAAATTTAAATAGAAAGGCCTGTGTCGAAACATTTTTTGTTTACACTTCATCATCAGGTCATTCACCACTGATAGTGCCCACATGTAGCAGATTCGGTGTTATCTAGGAAATACTTGCGGCGGGGGGAGGATTCGTACCTGAAGCCTTCGGTACCAACGGCCAGAGCGCTAGCCAGTTGCCCATCAGGCCGCCGTCCCCGCTGTGTCAGAGAGCGATCATTGACGAGTAATTACAAGCATCCATTATGCTATTTTACGATCAGCAGTAGATAACGTCGGCCACCATATGGAATATTTTATACATAGGAAGGTTATCACGTTGAAAATGTTGCACGTGGCAATGGAGACCCTAGAGTTGATTAATAAAAGATTATTTTCCGTGAGTTTCATATTCATTTCTGAATGTGCATTTTTTATAACTTGAACGTTCACGCAATTTTTGTGTGATCTTTTTTCCATGTGTTCATTGCAATTATTGACCCATTTTTTTGGTTCCAACAGCGCCAAAATCTTTTCCATCGGCTACTTTTGGTACCAACTTTCTCTTTTTTCATCTCCCCGTACCTTTCATGATTTGTATATGAAGTTTAGTTTCTTTCTGTTTTCGTTAGTTCTTTAGCCTCCCAACAAGAAAATTACATTTTATGGCAACCTTTTTATATTCTGTGTCGATAATAAATTAAAAATTCAGGTATAATTATTTAAATCAAAAAAAAAAAAAAAAAAAAAAAAAAAAAATATATAATAAATAAATATACATAAATCGGTAATTGTAGAGATTTATTTAATTAATTTACTTAATTCGGTACAAAATGTTATTGTTATCGCAATTCATTATTAGAGATTTAATAAATGAAAGCAGAAGATTTTTAAACTAATACAATTTGAAAATGTTATTGTTTTAAGAAATTGCTATACAATTTACAGTTTTTGAATTTTTTTAAATCATAAAAAAAACAAAGCGGTAAATACAGAGATTTATTTAATTAATTTTCTTAATTTGGTATAAAATGTTATTATTATCAAAATTTAAACGAAAGCAGAAGGTTTTTGAACTAATGCAATTTGAAAATGTTATTGATTTAAGAAATTGCTATACAAATTACAGTTTTTATTTAATTCCATTTTTTTTAAACATTTATCAAGCTGTTTTTGTTATTTGAAATGTGTTTTAGCCTAGCAAGTCATTAAATTGCTAGTCACTTTTGCGTAACATTTTTCCTGAAAATAACAAATACTTTAATACATATCATTTTAAATTCCAAACGCTGCAGTGGTTTTTGGCATATCTAAAATAAAATCAAACAAATGGATTTCTAGAAATATTTGTTTTTGTTCGTAAATAAGTTTGTTCTTAAGTGAAATTTAATCAATTTCGAACAAGATTGATGATAGCAACTTTAGAGATAAGCCTCAAAGATTTCGACGGGACATGACATTAGATGCAGCCATGCGACTGATTTGTACATTGTGGCTTGTATTTTTTATTTTATTTATTTATTTTTTAAAATTTACAACAAATTGTTAAACAATTGAAAAAATTACTAAACAAATTACAAACAAATTGTTAAACAATTTGCTAAACAAATTATTTCGAAATTATGCTTGAGTATATGAACAGCTGTTTATTTTTTAGTTAATTAGAAATTTTTGTAATTATTATTCCTTAAATTGCTTATTTTATATGACTCCTTACGTAAAATATTCGCCAAATTCTTTTTATTCTCGCCATTTATGTGCTATATAAGTCCGAACAGTTGTTGCATTAAAAATTGGCAAGTCAGACGATTCAAATGTAGCAGTGTAACAGGGTAGAAAAGTAATTTTGGGTGTTTTAATAATAAGAATATCTTTTAATTTTAAATTACACTATATCAAATGAAATTAAATAAAATTCTACAATAATAAAACTTTGAAAAAAATCCCTGCTTTGCGCCCTCTATGTCTGAGTATTACCACAAACAAAATCGATTCGTCCATTTCCGCTTTAAACCGGATGTTTATCCTTTCCATCGAATATCTAAGGCTACAAATATATCCATGTTGTTGGCGACAGGTTTGGCGAAGTTTTTGGGAAATGTTCTCAAAGTTGGGACATAATTTTACCCCAAACTGTAAAGGGGCATCTCATCTCTAGATACTGTGGGGGAGAAGGCAGGAGTGGGATTTTGTATTCATCGCTGTGTTAGAAATTAATTTGCAAATAATTTGTCATTTAGTAATTCCTTTTAAAAACAAACTGTGTTTTAATTTGATGAAAAATTCAACATATAATGATATTAAATGAATCCTGGTTTGCTCATCGTAATTGACTATTCTTTTACTTCTCGATATACTACACAAAAATCGAAAATCTCTTGATCAGATTTAGCATTTTGTTGGTCATCTCGTTTGCCCCTTTTTTTCTCTCTTACATTCAAATCTATCCTATCTTACGCCGCATCTGATTTGCCTTAATGCGTATTTCTTTAAATATAAATTCGCCTCGTTCATGACATTAATGCGTCTAGACCGAAAGAGAAACCAGAAATTTCTAACCAGTAGAAAAATTCCAGAGGCGATGTAGACAAAGTAAGTTTCTCAAAACCTCACGTCTATTGTTCGCGTCTAAAGTTCGATATACTACTGTGTCCAAAAAGTAACACCCATTTTCAATTTAAAATTCCCGGGGCTTATGGAATTTCAATTTTTGTTTCTTTTTTAGATTGTTGGCCCTGTCCTTGACTTCTGTGTGAAATTTCACGTCAAAATATTCATTAATGTTTGAGTTACGCTTGGTATTATGAGACGCTAAAATTGATTTTTGAAATGTCTGAATGAATTGAGCCAAGAACTTGCGTTCAATTTTGTTTGCGGAAACGTATAGAATGTTGCAGAAGGCATTCAGTGAGCATTCCTATATTGGAAAGAAATGTTTAGAAAGTGGTACAAACAGTTCAAAGAAGGCAGAGAACGCGAAAAGCCCTCTGGTCGACCCTCCACCTCAACCAACGATACTCACGTCCAAAAAAATTAACGATTTGGCGCTTGCAAACCGTCTATTTACAATTAGAGACCTTGCTGATGATGTTGGATTTTCAAAAGGATCAATTAATTCCATTTTGGGCTCAAACGCGTGAAATCTCGATGGGTACCGAGAACACTGAATTGCAGCTCACACTGCATTGATTCTTCGTGACTTTTTCGCCAAAAATGAAACCCATACCATTCCACAACCACCGTTTTCACACCGTGCGACTTCTTGCTATTCCCTAAACTCAAATGACCACTCCGTGGATACCGTATTGAGTCGATTGAAGAGATTCAACGTGAATCGGTGCGTGCTTTGAAGGCCATCCCTGCTGATGACTTTTTAGCATGCGTTGAGGATTGGAAACAAAGTTGGCATAAGTGCATTGCGTCCGGAGGGGATGACTTTGAAGGCGATGAAATAAATTTGGTAGATCAAATAAAGAGCTTTTGGAGAAAAAAAATTTCTTACTTTTTGGGCACAGTAGTATATATATATATATATATATATAGAGAGAGAGAGAGAGAGAGAGAGAGAGAGAGAGAGAGAGAGATATAGAGAGAGAGAGAGAGATATGTAAATGTAACATTAACCTTTTACGTACTTGAAATGTACCAATATGTTCATGTATTTGAAGTACACAAAAACTTAATAATGCTTTTTTTTTTTCTAATTTTACACGGACAACTAACTGACCTGTGTTAATCGAAATATAACGTAGGTCAACGATGAAAAAAGTATCCGTGAAATAAACAGTTTCTGATAGTTCACCGTAAAAATAATGAAAACATTCTACCCCGTACAGTTTCATCATAAATTACAGTCCAATTCTTAAGAATGAGTACCTTATGGAGTTAAGTAAGTATTATTTATATGATTTCATAAAATACATTAGTTTTATTAATAAAGTATACCAGTATATTAAAACGATAATTATGGAAAAAAAGAAGACATATAAATAGAAACGATCCTTACAATGAAAGGAAAATATGAAACGTTGTTTTGGAGGAAAAAAAAGGGAAAAGCACAAATGTCATGTCTGACTAGCACCCTAACAAGCAATCGATTGGTCCGTTTCCGACTTTAAACGGAAGATTCCCTTTCCACTCAATCGGCAGTCAGAACAACAGTTGAGGATCAAAATTTTCCAAAGAGGACGAAGCCTACTGAGTAAAGTGAGTGAAATAATTTGAGGTTTTATCAGAAAGGTTAATTTTTCAAATAGAAATAAATTTAAAAACTGTAGTCCATAATACAAAACCCGAGAACGAAATATTCGAAAGTATCCAGTTTCCAAAGATCATATATAGGTCTTTAAAAGCTATATAGGTTGCTTGATCTCATGTGTTTATTGCTGACGATCTACATTGTTTAGATTTACAGCTTTTCGTGTACGAATATTTTATATGTCTCTATTATAAGAAAAAAATTGCTTATTGGACATTTCACTTCATTTCAAACCGAAGTACTACATGCTAATGTGGGTCAATTAACCCTGAATGTTACCATCTTATCTTCTTTTCATCTTTGCTTGGTAAATTTTCTTGGTGGTTTCTATATAATTGGAACACGAGGTTCCCCGATTTTTAACAAAAAAAAAAAAAAAAGGATTAACTTTCTCAGCAAACTCTCAATTTCAAATCCACTGTAAGTGTCCTATGCAGTGACTGCTTTCAGAAAACAGTCGACTTGGTGGTAATTCTGACATTTGTAAGCGTCTGGCATCGATAATCAGGCTGCTTGGTCCGTATTTCCATCCATAAGATACTCAAATGCAGGGCCGAAACTTAAAATTATCCTGCACGACTATTGTCTAGCAAAGCGAATAGGGAGTAGAGCCCCTGAGCGAGTTATAAAAGGGAAAATTTTATTAAATATGCAGAAAAAAATATGATTCCAAAATGTATTCTCCTTAATTAATGGATCTATAAGAAGTGTGGATACAGCGCAAGCATTCCCATAAGAACAAAAATTTAAATACTTTAATCTGTGTGATACAAATTTTGCTATTTTTTTTTATACAAAAATTAACAATAACATACCCACATTCACGTCTATATGTAACTTAACACATAATTTTTTTTTTTTTTTTATTTTTAATCTTTTTTATTTGGCAACTAACACGAAAAAATTATTATTAGTTATTTTTTAATTGCATTTTTAATATTCATTTTTCACTTTTAAATATTTACGAATGGGAAATGGCGTTACATCTGTTTTAATACCTAGCGCTATTTTGATACTTCGCTTCTATTGGTGTTACAGTTTGCTAAATACCATATGGATGTTTATCAGTTCAATTTTATCAAAATGTTTATCAACTTTTTCTTTGATTTAAAAAGATTTAGCATTTTTCATTCGTTTAAAAATTGAAAATGTTTTATTCATTATTTATTGTAATCGGTAATTAATCGGCTCTTAATAAATAAACAATTCGTTCAAACGCAGCTCATGTTTCTCTTTTTGCTTATTGATGGATGCTGTACTGTGTCCAAAGAGTAAGACCCATTTTCAATTTAAAATTCCCGGGCCTTATGGAATTTCAATTTTTTTTTTCTTTTTAGACTGCTGGCACTGTCCTTGACATTTGTGTGTAACTTGACGTCAAAATATTCATTAGTGTTTGAGTTGCGCTCGGCTTTGTGAGACGCTGAAAATGATCGGACGCTAGAACTAAAAGGATCGGTCAATTCTATTTTGGGCCTCAAACACGTCAAATCTCGATTGATACAGAAAACACTGAATGCCCCAGCTCACACTGCATCGATTCTTCGTGCCTTTTTCACCAAAAATGAAACCCATATCGTTCCACAACCACCGTATTCACACCGTGCGACTTCTGGCTATTCCCTAAATTCAAAAGACCACTCGGTTAAATAGGTCGGTCGACAGTTTTGAGTCGATCAAAGAGATTCAATGTGAATCGGCGCGCTCTTTGAAGGCCATCCCTGTCGATGACGTTTTAGCATGCATTGAGGATTGAGAAAACGTTGTCATAAGTGCATTGTGTCCCGAGGGGATCACTTTGAAAGCGATGAAATAAATTTGGAAGAATAAATAAAGAGTTTTTGAAAAAAAAATTGATCTTACTTTTTGGGCACAGAAGTCTCAATGTAACAATTTTTTTGTAAAATCAAAAACTGCATATCATTTATGTCTTTCATGTTATTTCCGTATTTCAACATAAGGCACCATCTGGTGAAAGAGTCGGTTCTTCTTTTGAGAAATCCTTTTATCGACTTTCATTTTTTCTGCTGCACCAGAAAAACCCTTTGGAAGATAAGATTTGATTTACAGGCCGGCTAACAATACGCTTTTATGGTGGTGCAATAAATTGTGACAAGCCAGACTTTGAGAGGGTGAAAAGTTGCCCTTATTTATTTTTTTTCCTCGCACATACATTAAGGCGAATGAAACACGAAAACAATACTTCATGGAAAAATAAATTTTGAACAGCTTCTTTGAGATTTGGAGGCATTTTTTTTTGTGCAGTTTGAAGGTCGTGGGAATATTCTGGGAATTTGGGGAATTCATTAAATATGCAGGCATTGAATATCGCATTTTTATGTATAACATGGATTATAATATTCTGAAGGGGCATGTGTTGTGAAAGAACTTTTAGGATATTAGCAATATATTTTTTATAGATAGATAAAACCAAGTATTTGTTTATGAATATATATATTGCAGTATTTGTCCTTTACTTATCGATGTATGCATATGTATGGTAATTGGTTTGGTCTCTGTAGCCATTAGGAACTTTTCTTGAATAAATTTTTTTTTTTTTTTTATATTAGTGTACCTCTGTTTTGATGTAGTGATAATATGAAAATTATTGTAAAATCATGACAGATCTAACCCAGGTTTTTGCAGTTTCAACGAAACTATATATATATTTCTAAGCTTAATAAAAAAAAATTTCTTGCAAAAGGAAAAGAAAAAGAAATCTAAAAGAAATTTCCCAAGGAAATCGATTCACCGTAATAAATTCAAAATTCCACCAACCGCGGCGATGAAAAGTCTTTGATGACTTTTTATCTTTGATAACTCCTGACCGATACGCTGACGAAAGCCCCTTCCTTCCCCAGTAGCGTTCAGGAAAAGGGTCAGATGGACTACAGACTCTCACCCGAGAGGCAGTGCATTTGGCGCAACCCTGCTCTCCTCGTTCAACAATTGAGTCCTTCCACGAAGCTATAATTATCTTTCTGTTACTTTAAATTTTGTATTAAATACTATGTGTCTAATTGTTTGTGTGTGGTGTAGGTGCATGTTAATAAAAATATTAGTTCTGAAACCTACGTCTCACGTATCTCAACTCAACCACAGAGCACAATGTGGGGCCTTGCACACTACAATTTTAATTTAGCAGCATAAATTAAATAGTTTGAAATTTGTATTTTGCAATAAAAATATTTATACTTATTTAATTAAAAATTGCAATATGCAATTTAATTATCACTACAATCTTACACAAACAAACAAACAAAAAAAATCCATAAATCTTATTCATGCAATAAATTATGATCACCAATTATCATTCAAAATTGAAAAAAGAAAACAAATTGAATAAAAAATAAAAAAAACTGTAGAATTCCGAACGATTTTATTAAAAAAGCACGCGAAAAGAAATTTAAATATACCATTAAGAACATCTCTTGAAAGAAATTTAAAAAATAATACCAGTAAGAAACGCTGACCCGCCCCATCCCTCCAAAAATAAACAAGCAACTATTTTTATGGGTAAAAAAATTATGGTATGAGCTTCATGGGTGGTTTCATTACTTTTCAGAGTTGAATTTTTTTGTTTAATACGAATTGCTTAAAGTTATTTAAATAAATCTTTGTCACAGCTGTTTAGTGCCGTGTGATAGTGTCACAATAATGAACAGTATATGCAGTTTTAGATTCGATTTCATGGCGGCGTGTTATTCGGCCTGTCCATGATCGTTCGGCCGATCATGGACATCGGTGTAACGATCTCACCGTGAATAAACTACACGTGACATTCCATTTTGCGACGTTATCAAGCTACAGGATGCTTATTTTGTGTCAAATAAACATCCGGATGCATGTTTCTATCGCGATGATATAATAATGGGAAATAAACCGGTTTACCATGAAATATTCCTCGTAAAAATTTAATGCATATTTATTTAGTACTACATCCACAGCCGCCAAGCACCGTCAAAGTCTGCAAGATAAAAAAAAGGCATTAGGTGAGAAAGAAAAATCTTGAAAGTTATGTTATTTCTTTTTTTTTTTTTATCTCTTTATATATATAAAGTAGTATCTCGGTTATGCATCCGTTATAGAATAAGTCCAATTTGATATATGTCATGTTTGGACGCGAAACATTTTATTTGGAATACGACTCGCATGCTTCGAAACCTTTGTGAAGTGGAGGAATATGAAAAATCCTGTAAAGCATCACCCCAACAAAGTCATAGCAAACACTAGTATTGTCTGGTCATTCCAAGCAATGTCACATTTTAGCAGTATCCTTTGATGAATCCTTAACAGATCAAAATGTCTTTGGACACATCTTTAGTAAACGTAAAAATCCCGGTGATTCTGAAGCAGATCAACTACGGAAAAGACAAAATGAAATAGGGCAAATTTGGCATTTACACACATACTTCTTCTGACTACTTTCAAAGTGATGAATTTTGGTTTTAGACAGTGTTTAAAATATTTTGTACAATCCTGTAAAAGAATAATACCAATAGGATATTAGTTCAAGGATAAGTTCAAGGAAATGGAATGGATTGAGGATTGAGGAGAATGCCGATGTACCACCGTATATATAAATCTATATAAAGAACGCAATGAAAATTAAATAATAAAATAAAATAAAAAGCAAATACAGTGCTGGATGAGTGATGTTGCAATGTTGCTTATCCAATTCTACGTGTAAGATATACACCACCGCATAGATTCCTATAATAGTTTTTTTTTTAATATTTGTTTCCGCTGTTGGCGTGAAATGAGGAAACTCGATGGGAAACGCGAATAATGCATGTAAAGCATTTCTCGTCGATTGCCTGGTTGCGTAGTTGGTGTTTTCCGGATTTTTTTCCATACGACACGCAAATACTGGTCAATTATTCTCCCCAATAATCTTCCCGAAAATAATATCCTTCGCTCAGTGTCCATCAGTGGCATATATCAATGCAACTCGAGTCTCACCGATGTTGAAAAAAAAAAAATATTTAGTTAGATTTTTTTCAAAAAGCTAAAAAATGATTCATCAATTAGTTTATCGATTTTTTAATATTAATTTGTAAAAAATAATTAGTTGACACATGCATGCTGATCCTAATAGATTTTTTAATGTATATTCTAAAAATAAAGAGATTGTTACAAACACACTTCAGCATTCTATTGAAGCTTGTTTTATCAAGTGAAATGTTGAAGTCCTGTTCACCAGAAAATGGGCTCCTCCCCTTTATATAACTCCTTTAAATCAAATCAAACGAAGCTAAATATTTTGATGTTATTTTCGATAAAAGATTTCATTCTCTCATCAGTAGGATTAAATGCAAATTTAACATCTACCTTCGCCATCTATTAATAGAAATTTCTCACTCTTTCGATAAAACCAATTATTTACATTTACTATAGGCTTCCCATTCTGGTAATGATTACTGATTCTCCATGGTTTTTCAGAAATGATGACTGAGGTTTGTTCTCGACCTCTACCTTAGCATCAAGCATTTTATTCTCAAAATCATTAAAGGTTTTTACAACAACATTGAATCATTCTGAAATTCAATTAAGCTCATTAGGATGAATCACTCCATATTAACTCAAAACGGCCTAACACACACACAAATCGGAGAGCGTTGTTGTGCTGTTTTTCATTATCAGCATTTATTCCAGATAAGTTCATTTCTTCCATGCACCCCCTCCTTCTTTTGGACACTCAAATTTTTGCCATTTTTTACATTGTTCAGGGGCCTGGTGCCTGAGTGGCTAGCGCTCTGGCGCTCGGTACCATAGGGTTCTAATCCGGGCGGTGCCATGGATGTTTCTAGTGGTACGGAATCCACTTTAAGCCGTATGTCCCGTTCTAATAGGAACGTTGTGGGGTAGTGTTACTCGCGTCCGTAACACATGTTCAAGCTACATGTGCCCCTGGGTAGTGCTAAATGAGTAATAGTGGGGCAGCCCTTGCTTATGACATAAAGATTAACTGTCACTGTATTGCCAGCTGCAGTACAACATTTTCTATTTTAAATTTTTTTTTATACTTAATTTTGAAAATATATTATGATTATTTTTAATTTTTACTCTTTAATTTTAATTCCTTGCATAGCACAAACTTATTTTAAATATTTCTTTTGTTTACTTTATTTGGGCTGCACCCTTTGTAATCTACCTCAGTTCTCTCGTGTTTACTCCACCTGTATCCGTTTTTATCTCACGTCCTGTTTATTACATTATTTAGATAAAAGTTTAAGGCTTTGGCGGGCCAATGTACCCTGTAGAAAGAAAAGACGACGTAAATGATGATCTGTTTTAACGCGTTCATAAAAACTGAATAACAGTCACAAAAAAATAATAATTTCGAAGTTTGCCATTTTTTTCTTCTACATATAAAGTACATATATATATATATATGGCGAGAGATTTATCAGTGATATCTCTACTTTACAAAACTAATTTTTTTTTCTAATACAATACTTCGACTTTCTTAGATAGGCCTTTTTGCAGTCATGATCTCTATGAACTTCAATCCTTGTGCGGGCTGGTGGCCAAGTGGCTCGCGTTCTGTCTCTAGGTAGGGAATCCACTTTAAACTGTAGGTCTGTTTAGCCTAAAGTGTGCTCAAGATGACCGTAGAGCGACAAACCAAACCAAACCTTGTACAATACTTCAGTCAGAACGGCAAATTTTATGGTGGAGCACAATTTGAAAGTAAAAACATGTTTTTTTCCAAAATCCCATAAAACTACGTGATGTATTCTTGAAACATACATTTGCTGATGGATGGATAATGGATTTACTTGACAATCAACAGAATGGAGACAATTTAAATTAAAATTTTAAAAATTATGAATAAATTAAAAAAAGTAAAGTAAAATAAAAAACAAACAAACATATGAATTGAAACAGCAAAATGAAAAATAAGCGAATTATAATGCCAAAAATATTATAAAACGAAACGTAGTCCTCTACCCCAGGTAAGCTAAAATTTATCACCAAATTACAAAAGAAGACATTGAATAGAATATTTTTTATAACGTGTAACGTGTAAGGCCCTTTTAATAAATTAGATCTCGGATGAGCTGTTCAATTTTCATGAATATAAGCAGTCTTTAAAAAAAAAAAAATTGCTCATCATGTAAAGTAAACTTAACACATGCATCCAGAAAAGCGGTGGTTGGTTGCGGTTTGTATAGAAGCTTGCTTTTAGAAGAAATTTTGTCGAAGATGAGAGGACAGTTAAAAAAAAAAAAAAAGGACCGGTTGGCTAGTACTGTGGCGCTCGATACCACAGGTTTCGGGTTCTAGTCCCGGCTTTTCCATAGATGTTTGTGAGTGGTTCGAATCCACTTTAAACCTCAGCTCTCGGTCTAATAGGATAGTAGAGCGTTGTGGAGGTAGTGTTACTCCGCGTCCGTGGCTTATCTTCAAGCACCCCCTGGGTAGTGCAAAGTAGATATTGTCTGTGCAGTCTGTGTACTGTCTATGCATTTTCCAGCGGCATTAGAAAAAAATGATCTGGCTAAAAACGCAGGTATTTTTCCGTTAACCGGCCACAAGCAATACATCGGCAAAAATAGCACATTTTTATTTCTTTAATTTATATTTATTTTTTAAATTAAAATTTACGAAAAAAATCATTTCATTTAAAACAAAGTTATTCATTTTATGAAAATGAGTTGTTGTATTTTCGTAATTGCTTACTTTGATAACTTGTTGCGTCGTCGCCAAAACGAAACATTTCCTTCGTTTTCTTTTTCCTCACATTTCGCCAACATCGGCGAAATGTGAGGAAGTATCAAAACGTTCACCATAAATAATAATGGAATACCAAAATTATAATGGAAAATGAAAACTACTTTAATCTTTTTGCTTTTGGGATGTTTTGAAAGTAACCTTTATGCTTATAAAACCTTTAAATAACCTTTTTTAAAAATATGCTTTTTTTTTAAATAACCTTTATACTTAATAAAGTTGGATTATAATTATAGTCACACTTTCAAAATGCTGTAAAAAGAACCACTCTTCACAAAGAGTTCAAATTTGAACTGAAGATACTCGAAGAAGAGAGAGAGAAAGAGAAAACACGGTATGGCATTCACCGATTTTTCCCATGCATTTGGTATGATCTTTTGGATGGGTTTCAATTCACAGTGTCACAACTGTTGAATGGCTTGGATGCCATTTCTCCGTTAAAAAAAAAACGAAAACAAACAGTCCAGCACATTGAACACTGCAGTTGGTTGAATGTGCAACTCATGCCAAATTCGATTCAAAACATCACTGGCAGCCGAATTCCTTTTCTTTATGCTGTTTACAGCGCTATCTATTAATGCACTGTGGAACGGTTTTTGGATGCCGTACCGTTTCCCCCTTCTTCAAGTTACTTCATTTCGAATTTGAACTTATTGTGTCGAGTGTTTTTTTTACAGCATTTTGAAAGTGGGACTTTAATTATAATCACCCTGTATATGTACACTCAAGAGCCAAAACATTATGACCACCTGTCAATAACGAGTTGGCCCACCTTTGGCGGCAACACAGCTTCAACCCGCTTTGGCATGAATTAATACCACCACTTAATACCAGTTAAATACCACTTCCACCTGATCACATGCCTTCCACGTCATCCAGGCGAGTTCATTGCAAAATGTAGGGGTGGTCATAATGTTTTGGCTCTTGAGTGTATATATGAATGAAAGCTTATAACTTTGAAGGATTATGTGTATAAACCTTCAACGTCCATGCTAGAATCAGGGTTTCGGAATAACTAAATACACTTTCGCTCTTTGAATGTTTGCATTCATGCGTTCATCACTTCCAATGATTTGTTTACCTGAATTTATGTCTTCTTCATACAAATTTTTTTTTTTTTATTTTTATTTCAGCCGGCTATGCAGATTTTGTCTTTGAGTGAATTTTTTGACATGAAACGCATTCACGGCTTATACACGATCCATTTTCATTTCGTTTTGTTTTATTCATTTTATATTGTTAGCAATTAAAAAAAAAAAAAGATAAAAAATTTTGGACAAAAAGTGTATAGACGTGGAATTTAAATTAAATTTATTTTGGTAAACAAATTCATTGACAAAGCAAAGCTATTTAGATAATAAAAAAAAATCACATGAAGGGGGGTTGAAATTGAGGAATAATAATAATAATAATAATAATGAAAGAAATAGTTAAATTTTTACTTTGCATTTTCCACTCATGTATGGATTTCCCCTTACAATTTTTATTTTTATTTATTTATTTATTTTTTTTATCTAGGCGCATTGAAAAACGTTTGAGACTTTGTTTTTAATAGAATGACAATTTAATATCGAAAGGTGAATGAATAAAACGATATCGATGCTGACATTGGGGGGATTTTTAAAATATAGTTCATTCATATAATAATCATTCATTTAATTATAAAAAATTTCAGTTCAATTTAAAAAAAAAAAATCACGTGCTCATATTTAAAACGATACGATATTAAACCGATACGATAAAACAAAATTAAATTAAATTATGAATTTTATAATTAATGTAAAAAAAATGAATGCAGAGCAAATTTAATTGTAAATTCAATTCTTATGTTACATAATAACATAAAGTATTCAAAAGATTCAACGTGGCTATTTTACGAGTTACGACGGGAAGCTCATCCATCAACTTGATGATCGTAAACATCACCCAAAATCCAAGATAGAAAACGATGAAAAATAATTAAAAATTCTTCTTCGAAGATGTTTATGTATGCATGAGGGCAGTGGTGCTTAGGAAAAGGGGGAAGCGCTCGTGAGTTTCGCCTCTTTTTTTTTTTTTTTTTTCTTTTCTTTTTTTCATGCTAACCAGTTTCAGAGGCATCGTGGTCAGGAAGGGTACTCCATGAAAATGATCCGAGACGTCAAAGTAATGATGTAAAGAATTCCACCACGATGAATCTATTAAGCAAAGCGAGCGATTCTTATAACAGCAACCACAACAAAAAAAAAGTACGCTACTGGCTCATATGTTGATGTTCTTTTTTACAGTTTCCTAATAAAATGCAAATGAGTCCCCTTTCTTTATGGATTGAAGCGATTTGCATTAAACAACTAGGTTTATGCAGGTAATTCTTAACTCATCGTAGAATTCCTTGAAGCCTTTTAATGTTTTCGCGATAAGTCGGGAGTTTTTAAATTTTTAATTTAGTGGATGTGGATGCATGTGGGGTTATTTTCAGAAGTTATTTAAAATTCAAATTTTGTAGCGTTGTTGTTTTCAAAGGCGGGGTAAATTTTAATAAAGCCATTCGTCATGGAAAAAGCGGATAGGTAGCAAGTTGTGCATTATTCAGGGTGTATCATCTGCTATACTGCATCCCTATTTTGTTTCTTTTCATTTGAAACAAACTCCTCGTATAATTAACCTCGGTTTATAATGTCTCGAGGGTACATTTTCCTTAACAAAAATATGCTTAAGATAATATAACTCTTTATGGGGTTTTTTTTTTGTTGCTGATTATCTGGACGATTTATTAATCATCCTGTATTTGTCTGATTGCATATTTTCTTTTTGATTTGTTTTTGAGTGTTTGTCTTTTAGTGCATGCGTATGTTTAATGATTTTCAATTTCGCAGCTGCAGCTAATGCTGGCTTAAGATCTCGAATAAATATTTTCTGTTTTTGGTTAATCTTTTTTTTTAATGGAACATGAAAGTTTATGTATAGCGAATGCTTTTCAGTTCAGCTTTGTTATGCAGAGCTTTCCCTTGTGAATTATTATTATTATTTATTTGTCTTCTATTATTACAATGTTAGTAGATTATATTGAATATAAAGTGGTACTTGCGTATACGTAACTTATTTGTAGATTAAAGACGTATACTTGTGTATATGTCTTTAATCTGTTCCAGATCCATGGATTTATGGATCATACCAAACTCACAGGAAGCATTCCAAACAAACTGCATAAGAAATAATAAATAATTTCCGCATAAGAAATAATGGGATAATGATGAATCCAAAAAAAAGTAAATAAGGAATTTTTTCTAAATACGGTGGTACTTTGTTAAACATCCTTAATCTGCTCTATATCCGTGGACTTGTTATCCAACAGGAGGTATATTAAAACAAATGTTCCTAAATACAGTGGTACGTCGATATACATCTTTAATTTATTCTAAATCCATAGACTTATTCCAAAGGAGACGTATACCCAACGAATTTTTACAATAAGAAGTAAAGGAAAAATGATGAATCCGTTTCAATTAAAAAAAAAAAAAAAAAAAAAACAATGCTATTTGCACAATATGCATTGATGGGTTATCTTATAAAATAATTTAGGAACTGCTTGAATTCAGGAATACTAAAGCAATTAGGTGAAAACATACATAACTGTAAATTTTTCTCATTGAATTTTTTTTTCTTTTCCTTACTTTCACTTGGTGGAGGTTCGCTAGGTTTGATATTTTATTAAAGTCCTGTCCAAAGATTTTTATTTCTACCTCCTCCTCCTCACCAGGATGTGACATTGTCTGGTCAATTCAAACAATCTGTTTGTTAGGGTGGCACTTCTCTACAAAGTGTTTGGAATCCATCTATTTGTCAAAGATTTGGATGCACCAATTAAAGTCTTATAAAAATGAAATGTGTGTCCAAACAGCAAGTATATTAAGTTTGACTTATTTCAAAGAGGTCGTATACCAAGATAGTTCTGCATTTCAATTTAAAATATATTCAAATATATTTCAAATTTATGACAGCTGGAAAATCTTTAATGCTAGACCACGTAAAGAGGCGGTTGCCAACTTTCAAGTAAGAACCTGACACGACTGTCTTGCGGAACATATAAATAGGATAACTGTCCTCGCCTCGAACGATTTCCCAATATGTAGAGCTGGAACAATGAATTCAGAACATCTTTTGAAATGTGTCGGACTGAACAGAGAGTCTGAGCTCAAAGAGAAGTCTTGCAATTGTATTGGGAGGCCAAGAGCCTCATGGTCTAAAATAAAGTATCTACTCCCTTTATTTACTCTCTTCCACTTTGACTTTTGTGATGTGTGAGACCGACTTGTTGTCCATTTCTGTCTTGATGTATGTTTGCTTTGCTCTGCTTGTTCCTTCTTTGTGTGTGATCCTTATTGTAATGGATTGATTTTCAATAAAGCCATATGTTACAACAACAACATTTCAAATTTATGTCATTTTTAAAATATTTTTTGTGTGCACAGCCGTCAAGTTACAGTGAATAAATTCGGCGTGCTGTCCTCACAACTTTGTGAATCCTTTTCCGCTTTCAGATAACGGACGGACAGTTAAAATATTTTCAAACTTTGTGGATGCTTGTTGGCTTGAAGAATTTCTATCCTCCGCATTATCTTATCAATTCTTTTGTTTCGTGTTTAAAAATGATGGCTTGTAAAATACGAAGAATGCAAAAAATTTGCCATCGCAAGCAAAGAAGACCTATTTCTCCGTTCATTCCCTGAAGCCACAGTTTGGTTTCCTATCTTGAACTCTTTCTTTGTTCACTTCAAAAGTGCTGCTTCTCAGCGTTCTTTCTTCTCTTAAAAGTGCATTCGGCCCTTTTGAAAAATTATGTTTGCTTTAAAAGGAACTACTTACTCGAAATTTTTAATTTAGGAAATAAAAATCGCGCGACCGAAATTTTATGAATCAATACATATAAATAGAATATTTATCTATTCGAAAAAGATAAAAAAATCTTCTCTCTATAAATTTTCTTTTTAAATCTTTATCATGAGATTATATGTCTATATAAGTGAAACATTACAGAAAGAGCGGTAATTTATGGTTGTTGAAATAAAAAAGGGCAGTTGCAAATATTGACAGCTCATGTTTTTTTCAGCATGAAATATTTGTATATTAGGTAATAGATAAGCCGTTTCAAATGATTAGGTACGCATTTTTCAACAAGTTAGTCACGGGGGTGTTTTTTTAAAGATGTTTTTGTCATATTAAAAGAGTTTTAATGCTAAATACAAATGGATGAAATGCTTTTTTTAATAAATTATTCAAGAAAATGTTATTGTTTTTTGTTTTTAAATATGTTTACTATTCAGTTGAAATAAATTGCAAACAAGATTGCGAAAGCAGATGTTGATAAAGCACAAATCAGAAATTTTTTACTTTTCTATGAATGGTTTCATACTTATATAAAACTCATGTTTAGCAAGAAAAATTAAAAAACAAAAAATTAATAACAGAGAAAATAACATACTAGAAAAGCTACTACCGGTATTTGCTACATGCAAATTGTATAACTAAGTCATCATAACATTCGCAATGAAAAAAAATTCGGAAATAGCAAAAAAAAAAAAAAAAAAAAAAAAAAAACGTTGACAGCTATCTTTATGCCACAAGCAAAATCTGCACTAACGTTATTCATTTAGCACTACCCTAGGGACACGTAAAGATATGCTACGGACGAGAACCACTATAAACATCCATGGCACCGCCGGACTCGAACCCGAGCACTCAGCCATCAGGTCCCACAATATATATACACTATTGCCTAACTAAACGCTATATTTCATATATATATGAATTCACCATTTAGTTTTCTGAAAAATTGCATTTTTAGTATATTGTATTTTTATAAATTATCGTTCATTAATAAAGATTAAAACATACACGAGGTAAACAAAAAAGAATGTAGGCTTCATATATATAAAAAATAATTAAATATTTAAAAATAATAATAAAATTATATATATATATATATATATATATCTACACTCATGTCCATAAGTTAAGGATAATTCAGAGTCACACAGAAACTCAACTCTAAAATAAAAATTTCACCTGTAGAATTATCACACATATCTTGAAGAAGAATATGCAAATTACAGGAAACCACCAGATGGCGCGGATAGTACGTCACAATGACGAGAGTGTAAGAGAGGAGTATATAAGGAATGGTGGCAAAAGAAGTAAAATTGTTCACAAGCGCTTTAAAAGCCTTTCAGTGCAATAACCGCATAGTTATGGCACAAAGGAAGCATTTGGAGGATTTTTTACGTGGTAGAATTATCGGACGACTGGAATGTGGACGTACCCAGCTGGAAGTCTCCGAGGAACTTGGAATCGCCCTGAGTGTCATCTCCAGGCTTTGGCAACGATTCCAAGATGATGGTAATGTGAGTAGATGTTACAGCACAGATCGCCCCCGAGTTACAACGCCGAATGAGGACCGGTATTTAGCAGTTACTGCCAAAAGAAACAGACGGAGCACAGCATCAGACCAGTCTCGTGAGCTCTCTTCAGCTACCGGTACGACAGTTTCAAGGCAGACCGTGTACAGACGCTTAGGGCACATTGGTCTATATGCTCGTAGGTCTGTCAGATGTGTTCCACACCGCAACTCACTGTCGCCTGCGATTAATCTGGAGTAGAGAGCATGCATTGTGGACACCGCAACAGTGGTCTTGTGTGATGTTTTCCGACGAGTCCAGGTTTAGTTTGCAGTCTGATTCTCGCCGGACTTTCATATGGAGAGCGCCAGGTTCCCGTTACCACCAAGAGAACAGCATTGAACGACACCGTTATGGTGGTGCAGGATGGCTCGTTTGGGGAGGAATTATTCTTGGTTCCAGAACTGACCTGCATGTTCAGAGTGTAACGATGACAGGCCACATCTATCGGGATGTCATTCTGGAACCACATGTACATTTGTTTCGGGGCGCCATGGGTGCTGAATTTCTGTTTATGGATGACAACGCCCGTGCTCACCGTGCAAACATTGTAGACGAATGCCTTCAATTGGAGGATATCCCCGTATGGATTGGCCAGCATACTCACCGGACTTGAATCAATAGAGCATGTGTGGGATATGCTTGGCCGACGAATTGCAGCCCGTCAACCCCCTCCCACCTGTCAACCGGAACTTCGAAGGGCATTGCTTGATGAGTGGTGTAATATTCCCCAAGATCAGATTGATAATTTGATACTCAGCATGCCTTGGCGTTGTAAGGCCTGTATTGCATCGTCCGGGAGACATACTCCATATTAACCATCATACTAACCATGCTATACTGTTTTTTGTAAATAGGTTTTTTTTTTTGAAATTTGCTCCAGGGAGTAAAAATCGCAATTTTTATTAATTATGTCAAACATATAGCATCTTTTTTGCTCTTTACCTTTTGTTTAATAAATAGACTTTACAAATAAGTCAAATTTGTTTTGCTTCTGTCTCTTTCTTTGCCTGAACTTCATTATCCTTAATTTATGGACATGAGTGTAAATATAATGCACATAGAGAATACAACACATTAACACAATCAAATATTATATATATATGTGGTGAACGTCAGTGGTCGTTTCATAGCGATCGTTACTTTTAAAAAGAAATATTAATCATTACAAGTATTTAACTATTGAATGGACATAGGAAGCAATATCGAAAGCCGCCAAATGAGACACAATTCTTGGGAACCGCTTTCTCCGTATGACACCAGAGAAAAAAAGAAAATTGCGGTTTGAAGGAAACCCGGCTTCCTACTTAGATAAGGGAAAATGAAAATCTTTTCTTTCAATATTCAAATCGATTTCTCGAAATACTAATATTGGATTCTAGCAATTTTCATTTCGTTTTCCTGTATTAAACTTACATCCGTTAGCGTACGTGAAACTTTTCTCTTCCACGAAATATAATAATATATTTTTTTCTGTTGCAAACGCCAGGCATTTTTGCCTGAGGTCGTTCGCCACTAGAATGACAGATCAGCCAATTTGCTCTTGAATTTGAATTCTTAATTAAAGGTACACTGACCTCTTGGAGTGACTCTTGGTCCGTCCGCTTGGATGAGAAGATAACTTTATTTCTCTTTGACATTTAAGTAAGTATGTTATTCATCATACGAATGTCTGAGATGAAACTTTAGTTTAAATTGCACGTGTCTTTACGAATAGAAATAGTAGACATAACATTTTCATTCAGGGGCCTGATGGCCTAGTGGCTATCGCTGTGGTGCTCGGTACCACAGGTTTCGGGTTCGTGTCCCGGCGGTGCCATGGATGTTTTTAGTGGTTCGGAATCCACTTTAACCCTGTAGGTCCCCGTCTAATAGGATCGTAGAGCGTTGCGGGGGGTAGTGTGACTCGCGTCCGTAGCCTATCTTCAAGCTACACGTATCCCCTGGGTAGTGCTAAATCAGTAACAGCGATGCAGCTCTTACTTATAGCATATTAACTGTCTCTGTATTGCCAGCGGCATTAGATCAACAACACATTTTCATTCACGATAAACAATACCATTGTTAATACTGGCATTGCCCGTTGTATCGCATATTGGAATATTTCGCACACGGTTTTGTTGAATAAAAAAAAAAAATATCACACAACTTAAATAAGCCTCAACTCATGGCTGTGCGCAGGTAGCATGCAGTTCCAATTCTCTGGCGGCAATCACTGTTAACAGAAAACTCTATTATAAAAAAAAATTCAGAAACTATCGATTCTACCAACATGCATAAATTTATCAGATTGTCCAGTGGGTGTTTTTCGAATTTTCTACCGTACGACACGCAAATATTAAGTATGGTAATATCTTCCGAAACCCTACCTAATGTCACTGGTTATGGGGAGTTTTTTCTTCGAGTACGATTTCGTGGAGGACTCGTGTCATAAAATTCAAATAATCCTCTACTTTATAATCCTAATAATAATAGTAGAAAAGCACACCCAGGCTTTGTTGACTGTGAGTATTCAGATAGTCTTGGGAAAACGAGCGTTATGGATGGGGACTCAATGTGTATTCCGTTTCCATTTTTATTTCTCAAAAATAATTTAAATAATTGTTTTTTAGAGGATTGTCAACAAGACTGGAATCCAAATAACACCGGGCGAAAATTCTTCAAAATCCTTCATTAAAAAATAAATAAATAAAATCACCAGAATTGCATCTGGAGAAGAAATTATGCTTACAATGGGTCATAGTCCGTTCCCAATAAATTTCAAAAGATTCACCCTCCCAGTAGATGATTTCTGCTCCTGTGTATGAAACTGGAGAACCACTGTGCAATTACTTGACCCCTTCCAGAAATATGGCATCTTAAAATGCCTTCTCAGCTTCTTTACATTTAGTGATGCAGAAATATAATTTACAACTCCTGGACCTGATAGAAAATCCACATTTAATGAACTTTATAGAAGAAAATGAACATTGAATCTTCCCAAGAAACCATTACCCTTGAAATAGAAATTGAATTATCTGAATCCCTTTTATCACTCCCAACCAAAGTGTTTCACATTCTTCATTGGAGGTCGGTCATAACATTTTGTATCCCATGCCACACTCTTTTTTTTTCGCAAGATTATCACTACTTATTTATTTCATGTTGTATGCATATGTTAGTTCTATATAGTTTTATGTTATATTAGTTACTACTTTACTGTTATATTTGTTATTAGTTAGTTTGTTATATAGTTTTTATGTTATATTAGTTCTTCTTTTCTGTATTATAATTCATGGTTCTCATGTATTTCTGTAATTGCCAGTTATTTTTCCATTCTCCCCTTTTTCAATGGTAAGCGCCGACATCTAATGGGTACAGGGGTGAGGTGTGGGATAAATTGAAGTAGTAGAATTAGCAATAATAGTAGGAGCATATAAAGTACATAAATATAATTTACAAACCATGGACTCGATGGAAAGTCATCCAATTAATGAACTTCATAGAAGAAAATGAACATTGAATCCTCCCAAGAAAAAAACATCCATCCCTGAAATACAAATTGATCTCTCTGCGCACATTCTATCGCTCTCGACGAAAATATTTCATTCTCCGCAGAATGGAAATTGCCATACTAGTTTGAATTCCATCTCAAACTCACTCCCCCCACATGTTTATCACCCTTATTTATACCTTCAGCAGTGTATGTTTCTTGTTCTACTTATGCTTTTGTTAGTTATATAATTACTGTTATGTTAGCTGCTAAAGCGTATATTTTCTTTTCGAGATCATAATTCAATGTTCTCATATATTTCTCAAATTGTAAGTTTTCTTCTCTCTCTTTTTTTTTTTTTTTTTTTATTATTATTTTTCCACCTCACCTTTTAACTGGTAAGGGGTACAGGGCCCAGGTGTGGGGTAAAGTTAAGTTCACCTGATGATTATTAAATGCCCCTAGAGAAAAAAACACATATTTTTGCTACTATATATAATTTCTTTTGTAAATTGCTCTAAATATAATTAAGTTGCTTTTATTTTATTTTATACCATAAAAAAGAGAATATGGCGGAAAAAGGATGCGTCGAACAAAAATGACTAAAATTCCTTGTCGTAGATCTCTTCCGTAAACAGTTGACAGAGGGTTTAATAGATCTTTTAGCATAAATATATAATT
This sequence comes from Caerostris extrusa, assembly GCA_021605095.1. NCBI lineage: Eukaryota > Metazoa > Arthropoda > Arachnida > Araneae > Araneidae > Caerostris > Caerostris extrusa. Next base: position 144,633 of record BPLR01018955.1, read on the forward strand.
TTTTTTGTCGTTATTTAAAAAATCATTTAGTATTTAATTCGATTTAAAGTAATCAAGTACGAAAGTGATCAGTTAATATATGTGTCAATAGTATGAGTTGGTTTATTTATTTTATCGAATTATTTCTAGGTAATTTATTTATCGATATTCATACCTAAAAAAGTTTTCAACGTGCTGTGATCAAAAACAAGCTTGCTTATTTTAATGTATTGTTCATCAACAATCACATTTACTTTGTCGTTGTCTAATTTATTGGTGAACTTATTTCTTAGTTGCATCTACTTTATTGCCAAAAAACATGTTCCATTCTAAAATGGTACATGTTTTCGGCAATAAATTTCATAGCGATGAAAGGGAAAAAAATAAATAAATAATCAGATAGTATCCAGTTTTTAGACTAGCACGTCATTGTCAAAAGATCTGATTGTCTAGTCTGCTATAAAATAGAAAACATTGAACAAAATTTTTTATAATATTAGAATGTTTCAGTTTGTTATTAAACTGAAACAAGATAGGTTCTCTGCTTATTACCTCATCAAAATCTGAAATTAAAAATAAAACAAACATATTCCCATTCTATTTTTAAAATAAAGTGGACTTATAACGAGGTGATCTGCAAGAAGAGCTTTAACGAGACGCGTTCTTGTGCATTGGAGCAAATTTTTATACCTAAAAATCTACACGAAGAATTGGCGGTAAAAAGGGAGGGGAAGAATGAATCGAAAATAACTCGTTTGAGAACCACACCATGCTTCATTTAAAAATTTTTTTTTTTTATATATTGATATCACGCTGTGTTAAGTTCCACGAATATTCAATCAAGCGGAAAAAGAAATCTGTTAAGAGGTATCAGAATAACAACCGTGGTGTAATGCAAAATATTCATTCGTGTATTTCTCAACACTTGCCTGTTGTGTTTTGTTGCATTTACTGATCAGGAGGTTTGATTTGAATTCCGTCATAAACTATCACTCCTTCAATGAACCTTCATCCTTTAAAAAAATATGACCAGACGAATCGATTACTTATTAGGGATTATAACAAGTAATCGATCAAGCAGCAAAAGATTTTTGAAAGGAAAAATATTTAATAGTTAGTGCAAATATATTTTGATCGATTTTTAAATAGTATGTTACTTAAAATTTTAAATATTAAAAATTAGAATTACTTTTATTCTAATTGAAATTCCTCCGAAATTGCCTTTACCCCCTACTACTCAGCTCTGTTTGCATCCTTTCGACTTGGCCACTAGCCAATTTTCAACACACTTGGCTGACGATAGGTGTAAATCCAAGGTTTTTTTTTTTTTGCTGAAGTCGTGCATGCGCTCTGTCTATAGCTGTTTTTGTCTGGGGTCTGAAGGCCGAGTGGCTATCGCTCTGGATCTCGGTACCCCATAGGTTTCAGGTTCGAGTTCCGGCGGTGCCATGGATGTTTGTAGGGGTTCGGAATCCACTTTAAAACCGTAATTCCCGTTCTAATATAATCATAAAGAGTTGTGGGGTAATGTTACTCGCGTCCGTATCATATCTTCAAGCTACACGTGCCCCCTGGGTAGTGCTAAATGAGTAACAGCGGTACAACCCTTGCTTATGACATAAAGAATGACTGTCTCTGTATTGTCAGCTGCATTAGACAACAACATAATGTATTGTAAGTCATAAGATGACCTCATAATTTAATGAAGAGTAAATGAATTAAATACTTGATGGTGCAGTTTAAAAAGGTAATAACTTCTTGTAATCAGGTAAATAATGTATGGTAATAAGGCATTATGGAAATAGCATTCAGTAACCGGGGTCTGATGGCTGAGTGGCTAGTGCTCTGGTGTTCGGGTTCCAGTCCTGGTGGTGCCATGTGATGTTTGTAGTGGTTCGAAATCCACTTTAAGCCGTAGGTCCCGGTCTCATAGGACCGTAGAGCTTCACAGAGTCTAATCGGACTTCTTCTCACTCACATCATTCCCAAACTGTAAAGGGGCAACTCAGCTCTAGGCACTGTGATGTGGTGTGGTGTTGTTATATTAGTAGTATTAGTAGCTGTTTTGTCTTGGAATATTTTACTTAAGACCACCAATTAAGAGGCTGTTGTGCAAAATATAACGCTAACAGATATAAATGAGATTTGAAAACGAAATCAGTGTTTCAGTATTGAAATTTCTGAAATGACGAAAAAATATATATGAATATTTATGCAAATCAAGAAATAATGTATACATTTTGAAATGCTTCATGGAAAAGGAATAATTTAAAATACACGAGAGAAAAATACGTATTCAAATGGATGTTTGAATAAATTGGAATATTGAGTAAATGCTGTACATAGAGGAGAACTGTCATAACGGAAAGCTGGTGATAGTGTTGTAATTTTTGATAATGATACTAAACTTCCTTTATTTAACGGAACTTGGTAGTTGTCATGACCAACTTCTACTTTATGAATTAGCTTGTGAATATTGAACATTGTCATAATCATGCGGTTCATGTTATTGTAATACAAAAAGTATTATTAGCTTTATTTGAGACCATTACATAATTGATAAATTTTCAATATGCCTTACAATTTGTGTTGCTATAAAAACACATAATTCAAAGAAGGGAGAATGTTTACACATAACAAATTTAAATTTGTGAGTTGATTTCATTTTTGAAATATTGTTTTGAAATATTTTTAATATGCTTTGAAATATTTTTTATTAGTTGCTATTTAAAAATTCAATTTAAACATAACATGAAAACTTTTTTTTTCAGGTTTTAAACTATTGTGTATTATTTGAAAGAATCCACTGGCAGATATTAACAGGAAATATGCTGCTTCTGTTGTGATACGCTTCTCTTCAAGTAGACCCTGAAACAGAACAGAGTATTTGAAAGAAAAGAGTAAGTCAGATTTTTTTTTAAAGTTTAGAATACTTCTACAAACATAACCGGTACTATACAAAATACTTTAAAAAAATACTTCAGTACTATCATCCTTATAAAATTGAAATATCATAGAAGTGGAATAAAATTGTTATATAAATGAATGATAAATTGTTTGCCAAATTATCTAGGCATATTATTGGAATGTTTTGAAAGTTGTTTTTATTATTCTGTGATTATATAAGGTATGATTGTATGTGCCAAAAATAACGCAAATAAATATAAAATAAAATAAAAATAACGAAACGCAAGAAATATTGCTTTTGGTAAAGAGATTTGTTTCAGAAAATAATTTGGCATACTACTGTGCCCAAAAAGTAAGAGCAATTGTTTTTTTTTCCCCAAAACTCTTTATTTATTCTTCGAAATTTATTTCATCGCCTTCAAAGTAATCCCCTCCGGACACAATGCACTTATGGCAACTTTTAATTCCAATCCTCAATGCATGCTAAAAAGTCATAGGCAGGGATGGCCTTCAAAGCGCTCGCCGATTCGCGTTGAATGTCTTCAATCGACTCAAAACGGTGTCCCCGGAGTGGTCTTTTGAGTTTAGGGAATAGCCAGAAGTCACACGGTGGGAATACGGTGGTTGTGGAACGATATGGGTTTAATTTTTGGCGAAACACTCACGAAGAATCAATGCAGCGTGAGCTGACGCATTCAGTGTTTTCTGTACCATTCGAGATTTGACGCGTTTCAGACTCAAAAATGGAATTGACCGATCCTTTTGAAATTCCAACATCAGCAGCAAGATCTCTAATTGTAAATCGACGGTTTGCAAGCGCCAAATCTTTAATTTTTGGACGTGAGTATCGTCGGTTGAGGTGGAGGGTCGACCAAAGGGCTTTTCAACGCGTTCTCTGCCTTCTTTGAACTTTATATCACTTCTAATTCATTTCTTTCCGATATAGGAATGATCACCGAATGCCTCCTGCAACATTCTATACGTTTCCGTAAACAAAATTTAATAAAGTTCTTTGCTCAATGAATTCAGACATTTCAAAAATCGCCGAAATCACTTTTAGCTTCTTACAAAGCCAAGCGTAACTCAAACACTGATGAATAATTTGACGTCAAATTTCACACAGATGTCACGGATACCAACAGCAACCTAAAAAAAAAAAATTGAAATTTCAAAACCTCGGGAATTTTAAACTTAAAATTTTTCGTACTTTTGGACACAGTAATACTCACTGATCAATAAATTACTACATCTAAAGGTACATTTTGTAGTTAAATCAGTTGTTTCATTTCAAAATATTTGAGACTATTTTGGATGTTCAGGAATTCAAATCTTGGGGAATTTATTAAATGGACATTTGAACGGCGTTTCTTTAATACATTTCTTAAAATATTTGTAAGATGAAGTAAATTGTATGCTATGAAAGTCAATATTTTGGAAAGTAAAACATCGTATAAAAATATGAAGTCAAATATGATAAATATACTAAATTCATTTATAGTTTCTTGAAGGATTTTTCGTGCCATTGTCAAAATTTTGAAGACTGTAAAAAGACGACATAAGCTGTTTCAAGTACTCGAATGAAAAGAATGCAATGGAAGCTTGGACAATAAAACGACATTTTCTTATTTTTAGTGATAATGAAAAGGTTTATTTATTTTAAAAAATTGAAATAAATTGCAACGATTATTTATTAGGTCATTATATTTACGAAATATATTCAAATACATTTCTTCAATAACTATTTTTTTTCCATAACCATTTTTTTTCAAAAAAATATTTTACGCAATAGTTTAAAATTTGTTCGATTAAATGAAATATTAACGAATCGACATACTTGCAGATGAAAGAAATTAAGAGATTATTTCTGTAACAAATTATAGATCTATAATTTGATCGACTTAAATCTATTTATTTGTATTTTAATTTGGAAAAATAATGAGAAAATTACATATTATTTATAAGTTGAAATGCATTGAATGAAAGGATTCTTTTCCTACCCAGACTAGCTAAGTAAATTCAAAATTTTTTAGTATAAAACCATTGAAAATATATATATATATATATATTTGTTAAACATTCTTAAGATTGTGTAGGAAATTAAAAATAAATTATTCATACAATTTAATTCTACGATAGGAGGAAACAATTAAAATTTTCCAGCCATTGAATCGATAAATTGAAATTAATTACCCATTTTGAATACATGGCTTTGTTTTGATTTTCAATAGAGTCTGTATGATTTTTCGATATCGACTTGCTATATTTATGATAGAAGTATTTTTGTTTATTGAAATTTCTGCTTCGAAAATATTCCTTCCAAATTCAAATTTTATATTTCCTTCCTTTCTTATTCAAATATTATATTTTCCTTCCTTTCCTATTCAAATATTATATTTTCCTTTCTTTCCTATTCAAATATTATGTTTTCCTTTCTTTCCAAATTCGAATATTATATTTTCCTCCTTTCTAAATTCAAATCCTATATTTTCCTTCCTTTGCTATTCAAATATTATATTTTCCTTCCTTTCCTATTCAAATATTATGTTTTCCTTCCAAATATTATATTTCCCTTCCTTTCCAAATTCAAATATTATATTTTCCTTCCTTTCCTATTAAAAATTTTTTTGAATAATTTAAAAACATTCTTAGCATATAAACGTCACTCTATAAGAACATCATTTTCCTATTTGCCCGGAATGTTTTCTATTTGTCTTCTCCAGTGAAAAAAATAGTCCCAATAATTATTTTACCCAGTTTAAATATTGGTTAATCGCTAACACGTGGCACAGAACTATTCACCATTCGTGACATTCGCCCGTTAGGCACTTGGTCGACGCAAGTTATTTCCCCAACATTGATTTCCTTTCAATTCAGAGAAACATTCGAAATGTATTGACCCGCCTTTTCTTTCTGCCAGAATAGGGTAATATCCTCCTCCCCGTGGTCGACGGAACTATCGATCGTCAGTTTTGATAAACGGTCTTATTGACCCTTTCCGTTTTATTGTTTTCCCATCATGTTATTACATTCAATTCCGTATTCCGCAAAAATGACAATAGGTTTGGTAAAAAAGGAACCTAGTGAATTGGCTGTTTAATCACATTTTAAAATTAAACGACCCTGAATTATAGGAGTTTGAAAAGCAATTACTCGATTAAGCTAAATTATTCTGAAGGGGGGGGGTTGTTTTCAAATACTGGGAACTTTCGAACTTACAGTCTGGAACATATCTGTCAGTACATATCTGGAGTGATATCAGATTCAGATTTTTCCAAAGCATACCAAGACAGATGCTACATCGCACTGATATTCTACCATTTTAATTTGAAGCAAATAGTCCGACTTTGAGACATATGAATGTTTACTAGTATATGCTCTTGTATGGTATAGCATATATAGGGTCTCCACTAATAATCTGTCATTTTAGTTTGAAACAAATAATTCCAGATTGTGACATCTTGACGTATATATACTCCTTTTATTTGGTGCACCACGTGTATGATCCCCATTAATAATCTGTCATTTTAGTTCGAAAGGCGCAGGTTATGACACCTGGAAACTTTTTTATGCTGCTATTGTTTGATGTTTCATTTGCATGGTGCCCATTAATAATCTGCCATCTTAGTTTGAAGCAAATAGTTCCAAGTCGTGGCATCTGGACTCTTCTTATATGCTCATTGTATGATGTTAAGCATGTGTGGTCCCCACTAATAGTCTGCCATTTTAATTTGAAACAAATAGTCTCACGTTTTGATATCTGGATGTTCATATGCTCCTCTTATTTGGTGTCGGGCTTTAAATGCTGAACACTTCTGTCTAGAAGCTGATACATCTCTAAAGTTGCAGATATATTGCAGATCCAAATTTACACAAGGTATAACAAGACATGTATTGCATCGCATTATTGTTCTCTTATTTTAGTTTGAAACAAGTAGACTCAGATTGCAGCATTTATACGTTTATATACTCCACTAACCAAACAGTATGATCTTCCTGTTTACGTATTTATTGTGTTTATCTTCAGATTCAGATTATTATTTTGATTCTGCTTCTGCTGTCAGATTTTTAACCAAGCCCTTCCACTTTGGAAATCGAATGATTTATTTACTTAACCTTTTCTAATCTTGGGTGATAAATGCGGTGAAAATGCCCTCATGCTCATGAAAATAGCTATATTTTGCAGAAAATGCCAGAAAATAGGAAATTTATTGCATGTATAATGACATAAGGAGTTGATTCATGTTGAATACCAATATTAAAAAAAATATTGGCTTCATAAAAGGCTGGCTTTCTGCTATATTATAGGCAGAAAACCAGTATTTTACGAACCATCAGATGTTACAAGAAGACTTTCGAAACATCATGTTATAAGAACTTTTAGCCGTCATGGGTGTTATTATAGTGGATGATCTTTGCTTTTGATTAACCTTGGGACAGCCTTCGAGTTAGGAAGCTTCTATCTATTGTGATTAATTGGCTACTAATTGCTGGAGATGTGATAACGCCATTTACATTTGATATAGTACAATAAATAATATACTTAGTACCATTTACATATAATAAATATGGACCAGTGCTATTAACGACAATGGAACCGAACGCTTCCATGACTCTGCCGGTAATGGACACGATAAAGCTGTAGGCCGGAATATACTCCCGTTGGGCTCGAGGAAGAAGAAGAATGCGGATTGTTATAATCATTATGAAAGACAAAAGTTCATAAGAGTTACACTCTTAAGCTCTCTTATATATATATATATCACTCTTATATCTCTTTTGAGAACGTTCGTTTCAAATTTTGGATGTAATGTAGCAAGTCTCTTTTGATGCTCCTTTGGTAACGTTGATCCTGCTATATGTTTTCCATTTTAGTTGCGAATGATCTCAGATGAAAGTGTCTGCTATTCGAAAACGGCAATATATTATGAATATAACCTTATTTAATTCAAAATTTAGGTTACATTCATAATGAAAAAAATGTGAATAAAAGACTAGAAATATTTCTCGAATAAATAAGGAAGATATTAGAATAAATAATATTAAGAATAACATTCTAATAACAATTTTTTTACAAGATAAAAATTCATTGATGAATGCCGTAAGAAGTAAAAGAATATTCTGCTTAAGAATTGTTATGTTTCAAAAAATGAAATGTGTTGCCATTCATAGAATACTAACTACGAACGGGATGACAGGTTCGAACGACGAAATGAGCTAAAAAAGAGGCATTCGGTTAGGTTAAAAAAGAATTCTATCTGACTGGGTTTGCTTTGAGTTAAGCAATCATGTTGATGAATGCTCTATGTGCAGACAATACTTTAAAATAAATTTTTTATCGGTCTTTTTATGGATATCGATGATCTTTTGACAATAAAAGAAGAGAAAATATATGGTGGAAAATAATAAGGAAATAAAGTTTTCAGAGTGGAATGAACTGGAATAAAAAAAAAAAAAAAAAAAAAAATGGTGAATAGTGGTAATTACAAAATTTGGTAGTTACTAGTCATATAATAGAGTGCGTCCCCTTATTCTGAAGGAACAGAAAGTATTGGCAAACATCTCCCTCCTTTTCGTACTAGAGTTGGAGCTGCAGCGTCTCTTGGCTCCTTTCCCTACCTGAATCTCCTTTGAACCGTGAACATGTTAAAAAGCGATTCTAAACATTCCAAGAAATTCTTCTTCTTAAATAGCACATTTATTGAACTATGTGCTTATTAAAGTATACAAATACAAGAAATGCTATTTTATTTATAATTCTGATCATTTCGTATAAAATAGATTAAAACATTGCAAAAAGTTTATAGAAATGAATATCTTATTTTTAAATATTTTTTTTTCTAATGCAGCTGGCAAACACATAGATAGTTGTCTTGGATGCCTTAAAGCAAACGCTGCAGCGACGTTACTCACTTAGCAGTACCTAGGAGGTGCGTGTAGCTTGAAGATAAGCTACGCACTCGGAGTAACAATACCTCCGCAACGCTCAACGGCTCTGTTACTAACGGTTTAAAGTGGTTTTGAACCATTCCAAACACTCATGGGCATCTCCGGGACTCGAACCCAAAACCTATGGTACCGAGCGCCAGAGCGCTAGCTATTCGGCCATTCAGGCCCATTTTTTTTAATCATTTTGGTAGGGAAAATTACACAAGAAACCTTATTAATAAAATATAAATGCCAATTATTTAGAAAAATTAAATTTACATTTATTGACAGCTAAAAAATGAACCATTCCTTTTAAAAATTGTTGCATGATAGTAAATCTTTTTCTCCTTTCACGACTACAGCATAGAGTAGTAATGGCCAACAGTAAAGATTGTTGGCCGAAATCGCCAAGCAATCATCTGATATGTTAAACAACAACAACAAATCATGCCAGAAATATGTTTGCCTCAAACTGGCAACCCTAATGTGCGCTCTACTACTTTAATAATCTATGTTAATAAATGACATGCGTATTAAGTTCCACATAAAAAAAAAAAAAACGTAAAATAAAATTATCAGGGAAGGTGAAATTTCCTCCACATTAAACTATTTTATTATGCAATAAAATATTAATGTTTGTTTATTTAATGTTTTCGATGTAGACGTGGGAAAAGAAACCAACTTACTTAGAAAACCATGACACTTACGTACTTTATCCACTAGTTTATGTTAAAAACGTAAGCTCTTGTTTGTTTTTTCAATAGGGGACGTGACAGAGATTTTAATTAATTATTAAACTAAAGCTTTTTATGCGCTCCTACACGAAATGTTTTCTTTTAATTTTTGAAAATTTTTAATATTTCGGAATTTTCTCTTTTCGATAAATTATATTATATATTATTAATTTTTCTGAATGAAATTTTTTTTAAATTTATTGAAGAATTATTTACGCTAAAATCCCTTAACAGTGAAAAACAAGGAACTCATTATGTGTTAAAGTTACTAATTTTTTTTTTTTTTTTTAGTTACTGATAAGACTTAAAATCAGTTGTTGAAAAACTGTCATTACATTTGTATTTTTTTAAAAAACAAAAGAGTGAATAAATTTGTAAGCGTCAGTAAAAAGCTCAATTATAAAAGTCTATTTAGTCATAAGTAAAATTAATTAATTTAAAAGGTAAAAGGAAAATTGTAGGAGAAAATCTATTAAAAAAACGGAATTCTAATTAATTATGTGCGAATTTATTCCATCTCTTATTTCTTCAATGGAATTTGATTATGTAATGTGAAATAACGGTTCAATTCGCTTTCATAAACATATAACCTATACTTAAAACAGTGCTTTGAACAAATGCAAACATTAATCTGTGTACATTCTGAAAGCCAGACGATTCAAAATAACAGAGCACGTGTCTTTGATGCTGGCCAATCGTTACTCTTAGCGAATACGTTTCATGTAATTTTAGAACACACGTGATTCAAATCACTTGAGTATAAACGCTTATTTTAAATAAATTTTTTTTTTTTTGATGCGAAAGTTTCTGGTGATGCCAGAACCTTCATTTTCACACAAAATAATAAATCTTGATGGAATAAGATTTACTTGGTTTGTGTAATAAAAAAACTTCCAAACTAGGCAAGGACTATTTCTTTCATTTGGTAAGGTTCTAGCACACATACCTATAGCCGAACAGATACAACAAAGCGAACTTCATCGATAACAACAAATAGAAAGTCAATGTTAATTTTCATTCATAAGTGAACTCCCCTGGCATTGGCAGAAGCTCACAAAGATTCACCATGAATCAGTAAAATTCTATCATGGATCAGGCATTTGAAATTGTGCTTTTATTCTAAGGAAGCTGAATCACAAGAAATCTAATGAAGCGTATAAAAGCTGAATGGTGGATGTTTGGATAAAACATTGAGAAGCGAGAAGTTATTTTTGCACACTGTTAATAAATCTGACTCGTTTTCGCAGTCTTTTTTTTTTTTTTTTTTTTTAGAGTTAGTGTTGTAGATGCTTAATTTACATTTTTCCTTACTGTAATCTTCGTTTCGTTTGAGTGATTCTATTATGGTCTCCCAGTGAGCTCTGTTGTTGAGGCGTTTTAATTCTTCAAGACGCATTTTATTTCCTGAATGTCATCCATCCTTGTATATGCGGTTATAGTTATTTGTAAATGTATGTGGCTTCGAATTTATAGCTTTACTATAATTTTTTGAAATTTGTAATATGAATGTAATAAATCTTTAACAGATCATTTGCATATCTGTTGGCTGAGTATCGGAGTTATGTTAGTGAGGACAATGGTAATGACTTCCTTCCTTCCCAAGGTTTACATAACTAATATGGTTGTAATAATTATTCATTTATATTAAATATTTGTCAGTGATAAATAATCATAAAAAATATTGAATTTTGTCACTTATTTTCATTATTTTGTTTGCATTTGTAAACATCACGCTCCAGTGCGTATGTGGCATGTGGCATTTCATCTTGTGAATCAGGAAAGGCCTAAATATTACTTAGTAACCAGTATGATAGACATAATCATGTTTTATTACCCAATTTAAACCCTATTCGTTATAAAGAGTAAGTTGTCTTCTGGGAAAACCCATTTCTACGACTACGGGCTAACATTGTGTGGCATGTGTGACATTTCTAAATTCTTTATTTTTGAATTTTTTTTTCTCATGTAATGTGTGACATTTCATCAACACAATCTCACGTGACCGGCAGCGAAAGTATTAAGGTTATTTTTAGTTCGTAGTAATGTAATAATTTATTAAAAAAAAAATGTGTATAATTTTTACATCATTTTAATTAGAAAGTTTTAACTTTTTCAGGAATGCATTAATATATTTAATTAAAAACTTTCTGAATGAAAATTTTTTAAAATTTATTATTGTAAAATCCCTCAACAGCGAAAACAAAGAACTCATCATGTATTAATGCTGCTATTATTTTTAATTTTTATTTTATGCAAATTCATTGCATTTTTAAATATTGCATCATGCGTGTGCATAGGTCGTTACCCTTATGAATTCCCCAAGATGCCATTCATGTGTTAGACGAATTCACTGCATTCGTGAAAATGTAAAGAGCCAGTGTGCTTGTTCTGAATGCAGGAATTATTAAGGAAGATTAAATTTCTCCAGACATAAAAAAAGGGTTTTATTATGCCATTAAGAAAAGACTTCCTCTTTTTTTCGTTAACATCCCTTGTTGGAATGAGGGAAAAGAAAATAACCGACGCACTCAAATATCGTAGACACTGAGGCATTTAAGTTGCTAGACTGATATTAAAAAGCATTAGCTATTTTAATATTTCCTGATGTTTCAGCAATTATGAATGGATGCAATTTAGCTAGTGATTTCCGCGTGTCGCAGTAATAGAAAGTGGGTGCTTTACACCAATGCGCATTGAAATAGCCTGATGGAGATCGTGTTGGGGAGGTTGGCTTGAAACCCGAGGAGCGATGCTTAACTTCAAGTTCTTTTGTCTATGCTGGAGAACAATAAATTATGATGGAATCTCAAAATTCATTCTCATTTGAAGTAATGGTAGTCGATCTTCCATGACAAGTGACTCAAGTGCATGATATATAATATATATATATATATATATATATATATGTGTGCATATGTAAAATAAGTTTTTAATTATTTCCAATATGTTTCTTCGTCCTGATGGCCAATTGGCTAGTGCTCTGGCCTTTGGTACCACGGGCTTCAGGTTCGAATTCTGTTGGTGGCATAGGTGTAGCTAGTCGTTCGGAATCCACTTTTAAACTGTAGGTCCCGGTCTGTTTAACCCGCGAGTGCACAAGATGTCAGTAGAGTGACAAACCAAACCAATAAGTTTCATTTAAATATCAGTTCATTAACTATCACAGAAGGTTTAACTTCACTATTAAAAATAGGATACCTTTTCATTTTAATTAATATCAACGATGCCAAAAGGAAAATGATAAAAAAAATGTTAGAATAGCTTAACGTCTTGAAATTATAAAAAGAAAAATATATAAAAAGTTATATAATTGAAATTATATAACTTTTTTGTAAGTCTATGACTGACTAGTGGACACGATATCCTCATCTCTAGCATATTAAAAAAATATATATCTATATAAAATAAGTTTTTGATTCATTCCAGTAAGTTTCATTTATAAACAGGTCAGTAAATATCATAAAAGGCCAAACTTCCCCTAACATTAATATGTTTTTACTGCAACATTAAAATGCCATTTCATTCATATCATCTATTCCAGCCCGACAGAAAAAAATAAAAATATAGTAAAAGTTAAACCACCGAAGCAGAGAAAACGTTGTCATTAAGGCATTTTATTTGTTGGACTGAAATTAAAAAAAAAAAAAAAAAAAAAAATGTCGCCCATTCCAGGATTCTCTGACGTTTTGAGCAACTGTTGACGAGGGCGATGCGGCATCTGGATTTCCGCCATTGCGCGCTGATTTACCGTCCATTGTCGTGCGCCGCCATCACAAAAGTCCTTAAATGCAGGTCGATTGTTTTGATCCCCGTGTTTTATGTCTTCGTGCGCGCTGGTGGCGCATAGGGAATGAGACTCGAACAGGAATGCCGCTTCCGTAACTCTTCCTCTGATGAACGGGCACGAACTGCAGAGAGAGGATGGCATTGTGAGGGCCCATTATGTGATGCAATACGTCAGCAATCGGTGTTTTGTTTCCACTGGAGGGAGATTTATGGGGTATACATGAGGGTGCACTCTTCTGGAAATCAAGTGGGGTTTGACTTGCTAATAAATCCATGTAGTTAAATTCAGCAAAACAATCATTCCTCGCTTGTCATGAATATTATGCACATTTTCCCTTGCATTCTCTAAAAATACATGTATTCGTATTCTATAAAGACATAGTTCTGCTTGATGTCAATGCATATCATTCATTTAAAGTAGATTCATTGCAATAAGACTGTTGAAGATTCTGCAGTTGATGTAGCAATTTTAGCATTTACCACAATAATCGTTCTAAACTGCCTCCACTTCAGTGCATCTATTTGTTTGTTAAGCTAGTCGATTTAAGAAGTAATACACCTCATTAGCAACGAGGCGTTAACATTAAAATTTAGCGTTAATGTCTCTGTAAAAAGCTAACCAACTCTAACTCCCTGCACTACAGCCAATGTTGGATCATGGCCTTCTGCCCTTCTGATAGATTCCGAAACAGATATTGTTTTCTTTTTACGGGATAGAGTTATCAGCCGTATTCTCAACGCTCTACAGTCCTATTACATCGGGGTCTACTGTTTAAAGGGGACTCGAACCACTGCAAACATCCATGGCGTCACCGAGACTGGAATCCGAAACCTGTGGCGCCGAGCGCTGGGCACTCGACAATTAGGTCCATAATATCTCTGTAACGTCATGAAAAAATTAAATGATTCCTTCACGAACGATACCTAGAACACATTCTACATTATTCTCACCCATCTAACAGTATTTTAATGCCTTCAGATGTACCTGGCCGTCTTTGACTTAGATGCGAAATGCTACAGGTTTTCATTTGTTATAAAGATCAGATTAGGATCAGAAGATTTTTAAATTTAAGCATCCAAATTTATAAAGTTTTTGCCACAATTTAAGTGACACTAAATCGTTGTAAAACAAATTTAATGAAACCGTCATTCTGTGCTTGTAGTTTAATATCAATAAAATCAGTGTAAATTCAGTGAAACATTCTTCTGTATTTGAATAATAGTAATTTTTTCATAGCTCATGTTTTACGGAGATGCTGTTATAACACCAAATTTAACAAAATAATATTAGAGCTAATTAATGCTACACATTAAAACTTACACCCCAATGCTAATGAAGTGTATTACTACTTAAATCAACTAATATAGGTAGTAAATTAGATTAAATATTTCTTGATTATATATCCTGCATTAAATCTACAAACTGGTAGATTTTAATGCAAGAAATAAGCATCACTGTAGCGATAAACAAAATATTGACGATTCATATTTTCCCTTTATTTATTCTAAAATTTTTGTGCAGTCATTCCTCGAGAAAAGTAATTCAGTCGAATTTCAGTGTATCTCATAAATTTTATTGTAATGTTTGAGAGTCTTTTCTTTTGCCCTATAGCTCTACGTCGATTGAAGGACATTCAGTAATGAAATTTGCTATTTTATTTCAAGACTTTTTGAAAATGTATGTTTTTAATTTTCAAGCAGTATATAAAGCATAAAAAATACTTGTAATTGCAATAAAAGATGAAAAAGATTCGAGAGATTTGAAATTTCAATTTAATTTAAAAGTCGAAAATAAAATAAGGAGTTCTGAAAATCGTCCATTCACTTTTTCAGAAGAAGAAATTTGTTACAAAATGCGGTAATGAAAACCGCAGAATTCTTGGAATATTATAATCTGTTCCAAAAATTGGGTACGCCGAGATGTTGACAGCGATTAGCAAGAATCTAAAAATTATCCTTTTTTTTTTTATTGTTATCTTTTTAACAATTGCTCTCATTTCGTTTGACAATGATCTCCTTTTTCTCCTTTTTAACCAATTGATCTCGTTAAGCTTACATACTCAAATATTTGCAGCCAACCTATCATCCGGTAGAAAAACTGCGCATGTCAAAAAATATTCTCATTAGAAATATATCTAGATGTTCAAGCTATTAGCTGCTTTAAGAATTTTCGCACTTTCCAAACTAAATTCTGACGAGTTAATTGTCTGTTTTAGAAACAATACAGAAATCACGTATTTCTTTTAGGCACTCTTTTTATACTGGATGCATGGAAATTATCTTTACAGCTCGAATCTTAATAAAGCTTGAAATAAATGCCAACTTCAAAATCTACAATTTATTAGAAAACGCTCAAATTTTTCTTGTAAATTGGATAATTAACTTTACGACAAATAAAATATTGTTTTACCAGATATTCAATGGAAAGATAAATTTCCAGTGTAAAGGTGAAAACGGATGAAACGGTTGCTTATTGGGGATGCAAAGTGAAACATACGCGGCACAAAGCATGTTTGAAAGAAAGATGTTCAATGCCTATTGTGATAATTTATCTAATTTTTTCTTCTCATTATTTGAAATTTTAACTAAAAAGATATTTTTATTGGTTGATTAAAACTTCCTCCAACATTACCTTTATGATATTAAAAGTATTTGAATTTTTCTGACTCATAGATTAGTAATAAAATAGAGTGTGTACCCTATTCTAAAGGCACAGAAAGTTGGGAGGAAGCGTCTCTCCCCAGCTTATAGCGGCCTGGTGGCCAACTGACTAGCGCTCTGGCGTTTGGTACCCCAGGTTTAAGGTTCGGAATCCTGGCGATGGAATGGATGTTTGTGATTGGTTCGGAATTCACGTTAAAACCGTAGTCCCGGTCTGTTTAGAACTCTTTTGTGCACCAAATGACCGTAGAGCGACAAACCAAATCGAACGTCCTTTTCGTGCCAGAGTTGGCGTTATAACGCCACTTGATTTCTTATCCCCGCGCGCATTTATTTAAAAGACAAAAATATATTATGAAGAGATTCCGAGCATTTTGAGAAATCCTTCTTCTCAAAGCGCACATTTATTAACTAGGTACCTACTAAAAATAAACTGATAAAAAGAAATGATGTTTTGTGCATAACGCTGATCATTTTGAATGAAATAGAATAAAACGTTACAAAAAGTTCACAAAATGAATACTTTATTTTTTAATGATTTTGAGGGAAAATATGAACACAAGAAAATTTACGAATAGATAATAAAAGTCAAATATTTAAAAAATTAAATTTATATTTATTGACAGCTAAAAATATGAACCCTTTCTTTTAAAAATCGTTGTAGGATAGACCTTTTTCTCCCTTCGCGCTAACAACCGATTGTAAAAGTCAAGTGAGGTGGATCACGTGAGGAGTATGTTTGCCCCAAACTGGCAACCCTGATGTGCGCTCATATTACAACTCTATGACTCCTGCTATTACACAACTCTGACTTGACTTCTTGCTAATTTTCGCTGATAGGACAATAGCTGTTTTTTTTTTTGTTTTTTGTTTTTTTTCCTGTCAGATAAACCGGGAGAAGTAATATATTTGTCTTTTTAAAAACTTGAAGAAATAAAATACTATTACTTGAATGTATAACAGCTACTTGATAAAAATATAAATGCATCAATACGCAATGTTCGTTTTTATAACTTTATTCACAAAAGGGAATTTAACGTTTTATCTAGATTCATAAAAAAAAAAGGATTTCAAATTTTGATTCATTTCTTTCCTGTAATTTGGCTAGTTAGATTGCTAGATATATCATAGTGTATAAATTTTTTTTATACGGAAACATCAAAGACTTCGTGCATTGTATGATAGTTCCCTTTACACCCCTGGACCTAATAAAGCTTGAAACAAATGCCAACTCAAAATCTTACAATTTATTAGAAAACACACAAATTTTTCTTCTAAATCAATGATTAACTTTACAACAAATAAGAAGTATCGTCCTACCAGCTGTCCAATGGGAAAGTAAACTTCCGGTTTAAGGGCAGATGCGGATGAATCGATGACTGGTTAGGGATAATAAAGTAGCAAATAATAGGGTTGATATGGCTTTTTGAAAGACACGGTCGATATCAATGATTAAAACAATTATCAAGATTGAATATCTCAAACATTCATTCCATGCTGAAGAGTTCCAGGAAGTATCTGGACTATCTCTTGGATACTTTGTGGTGGATGATTAATTATACTCATGTGGAATGCTTCCGACTTCAAAACGCCATTGTTCTATTCAAATGAAATTAATCTGAAATGTATTTGCGGATCATGATTAAGTTTTTATTTAATGGATAAAGGTTTTTTTCGCTTACTCATTATTTTTTATGTCACATGCACTAACTCTGCTATCTTATTTGAGATTTTATCAAAATTGTAAAGATGATTCACATACTACGTCAAAGATGAGACGTTTTCTAATTTTTAGGCTGCATTTATTTACTAAATTGAAAGATTTGGTGTTATCAAAAATGTCATCAAAGTAATTATGGAATATATTATTAAGTTATGTCGTGTGACATTTCGTGTTTGATGAAAATGTAAATATTTTCTTTCCATTTTCATGGAATAATTGTGACGTGTCACTTTACTGCAAGTGATAAGCTTTACGGTGAAATGGATTATTCCAATAATTATGTATAATACAAGACGATCAAATAAGATAGTGTATCCAATTTATCACTATAAACAGGATTACCTTAACATACAATTTAAAATTTTTGTCATGCCATGTTTGATGATCGAATCCGTTGGCGGCATTATTATAGGCGTCGCTTTCAGAAATGAGGAGACTCGATGGCGATTGTAACATTATGTTCAAAAAGCGTCTTGCTTCAATAGTTGGACTGTCTAGGAATTTTTTTCCCTTACGATGCATAAATGTGGGGCGATGACCCCTTAAAGCCTTCTCGGTAGGAATTGTCCTCCCCTCATCACCTATTGGTTGTGGGATACATAAATCCGACTCGTGGTTCAGTGGTAACGTTCGCCGCAGGTGAGCATTAGGGCCGGGGTTCCATCTGCTGGTGGTTTTGCTGTAGACACTATTTCAAAAAAAAAAAAAAAAATCCGAGGAGATTCGATGGTGTTTCTGATGTTCAGCATCTTGTCTGGTTAGGCGGACTACCTGGTGAGAGTTTCCCATCCATACGATACGCAACTGCAGGGTAGTTCTCCTTCAAAATCCCCACTGAA